>CAMTDV010000024.1:14228024-14418024 GCA_947069175.1 Scalesia atractyloides | reverse complement strand
CATAGTCAGTCATGACATAAAACTTAAAAAGACAATTATATGATTCTTTTCAAATAAAAGTGTTTTAAAAATTTTGAAGTTTTGTTTATAATTTTACATGCCTTGTTGCCATTGGGAATAAGTTCCCTCAACTCAGCCATACGGTCCAAGATTTGCTGGCGGTCTTTAGGCCGTGGTCGAGTCCCTGGTTTGGCCTTTTTCTTGACGACTTTGGGTGGTTCTGCTTGGTTCTTAGCTTGTGAACCCATGCTCAAACGGTTCGTGCTATAATCATTAGCCATACACAGACCAGGCCCTGGTTTATGCAAAACCGTCCGTAATGAACTCATTTCCCATATTGAATTCCCTGCTTTCCTTCTTTTAGCTGTCGAAGACGTAGCATGTGAAGTACCAGAAATACCCTCGAAAAGCTCATCAATCCTAAGTTTTGAGAGCAACCCTTTTGTTGACTTTTGATGATGAAAGTTAAGTTGACTTTCATCAACCATAGGCATCAAGTTCCCTCCATTTTCTTCATTATTCATGGAAATACGTTCTTGACTTTCACCAGGAGAGGGTGGGATCCATTGGGAAATATCGAAATCATCCGGGATTCCAAATTCTAGTAATGAGTCAAACAAATGTTGACCGTTGGATTGAGTAGGGAACGAGCTCAATAATTCTCGACCTCTGGATTCAGATACTAATGATGCATTAGTTGGCTGTAACCAATTATCTGACGGATTATGATCCGGTATTATGGGTTGAGAAGTTGAGCTCAAAAGGCAGGACTGTATGGGACAAGCCGAAGAACATGCGGGCCCCACTGAAATGTGCGCGCCACCTGGAATATAGGCATCTTCAAACATCCCATGATTCATAGTTTCTTGAAACATTCTTTTTGTTTGAGTTACAAACTCAACAGTCTCTATAATCTGAATCATCATTTGGAGCATAAAACAATATAATTTTTTTTGAATATACAATTATGAGGAAATTATTAACTAAACAAAAGCATGAATTAACCTTGTTAGTGGACCCAAATTGTACCACTCCTTGTGGTTCCACAGGGATTGCTGCAATTGTCTGCAATAATGGACCAAAATTATTAGCAAGTGCGATAGGTACCCGCATAGTTCCTTCAACGGTACCACCCGAAACACACACCTCTCATACGATTAAACAAAAAACTATACCTTTATACCATGTGAAAATTGGCAATTATATTCAGAATCATCCTGCAAAAAGAACAAATGCTTTTAAGAAGATTACAATATCCATAAGCAATAATAGATTTTAATAAACTCAACTATTAGCCGTTGACCAGCAACGATCTCAACTTTAAAAATAACCAGTAGTGGTCCAACCTTTTCACATATTGTAAAACAATGGACCTTTACTAAACCGAAAAGGTTAAGGGGACAAAAAGAAATTAAGGTTTTGTTAGTAAAGGTCCATTGGTTTACAATATGTGAAAAGGTGGGACCACCACTGGTTATTTTTGAAGTTGGGACCATGCTGGCCAATGACTAATAGTTGTGATTATTAAAATCCATTATTTCTATCCATAAAGTCTTAAACATGCTCATTAATTGCCGAAAGCGAAAGTACATATGAGAATGGTACAAGAATAGATATAACTCATACCAGAAACATATAGCGGATCGAATTTGAAGAACTTTGTCGTCTGTTTTGGTCTTCTAAGCATATCCATTGGTGGTTCTTGGTAAAAGCAACTTGTCCAATGATTCTTGATTTTTTTTTTCAAGAAAAAAACTTATTATTACTAGAATTAAAACTAATTTAATGGGAATTATTTATATTTAATTAAGTAATGTGTAATGTGTAAATGAGCATACCCTCCTCCTAGCATATGAAATTGTGGACACAAACTTTCAATCAAACCCTGATTTCCTCATCAAAATAAGCATCTTGCATAGTTAAGAATCTACATTAAGCATGTAACATTCAAAGGTCAGCTTAAAATTACTATAAAAAGAATAACTTTTTAACCTTTTGAGATGAAATAAGAATTAACTAATTACTAATTATATCTATTCCACTTCTAAATTACTCCCTGCGTCCCACTAAAAGTGTCATATTTTGAATTTTCAAAGTCTCTATTTATAAACTTTGACCTTAAATAATTTTGTTTGCGTTAGATAATACTTGATCAAAGTTATATGATTTGTGTGTTTTTACAAGTGTTTTCATCGGGTTAATGTTCATCAAGTTTCATATACCACAAAAAATATATAATTAAAGTCAAAGTTTATAAATAAAGACTTTGAAAATTCAAAATAAGACACATTTAATGGGACGGAGGGAGTATATAAAAAAAATAATACCTTCTGAGTTTACAAAGAAATGATTTGGGTATTATTATTTACATGGTTGTAAAAATCCCGACTAGTCTCCGATTAGTCCGATTAATCACTAATCGGAGGTTCACTGATTAATGGCCGACGAATCGCTAGGCGGTCAATGGCGATCCTATTCTCGCCAAATGTTGGCCGGAAGCTTCGACCAAACCTTATAAATTCCTTCCAATTGCTTAAAAAATGGGTTAGGGATTAAAACATGTATACTTTAAAAAACTACATATAAATATGTGTGTGTATATATAACTAAAAATTACATATAAAAATCTCAATCCGGTTAATCTCGATTAATCCGATTAATCGCTAGTCAGTACCCCACCGCCTGACTAGCGCCTAACGATTCTTACAACACTGATTATTTATGGCTTAAATGAGGCATTAAGAGAGCTCACATTGCATTTTGCTGATCAAAACTCCAGAAAACACCATAAGACCATCCAAAAGAACAGCAAAGATTCTTGAGCACATTGTTAGTGACTGAAACCCTCTGCATTGTTCCCATTTTATACAAAAAAAAAACTGCTTTTTACCCACCCCCTTCTTTCTATCACTGAGCCCAAATGCTGCAAAAATGAACAAAATGTCTTCTTTTTGTTCCAAATATCAGGGAATATAAGTAAAACCCACAAAACCCCAGTTGTAATAAGTGCTTTGGGAAAGAAACTTTGATGAGGTTTGGATGAAAAAGCACAAACAGCAAAGGTTAAGGAACAAGAAAGCTAATGTGTGTCCTTAAAATGAATGCTTTTGTGATTTCTTGTTATTGTTTTAACTGCCAGAAACAGTACTACAGGGTGATGGGTGTTTGAAGGTTATACCAATGGCAAAAAAGTAATAAATATGTTTGATTATATTAAAATAAAGAAAAAAGGAAAAGAAAAAGGGAAAGGCTTCCAAATGTGTGTAGAAAAAGCTGTAAAGTTGTCTGTAGCATGGCATGAGACAAAAAATGGAACATTGAAAGGGGGTTGGATGGGCATGGTATTGGTTGGATTTGTGATGGATGATGATAGAAACAAGATAAAATGTTGTAGGTTAGGGTTTAGTTACATGTCATGTTACATCAAATTTTACTTTTACTTATGAGATATGAAGTAAAATTTTAAAATTTTATGATAACAACTTTTTTAAGACAGTAAGTTAGAAATAAGAAAACCAAATTTAATACGTGAAAATGAGGTAGACACAAAACATGATAGCTAAAAACATCATATACTTTACGTGCCAGTTTACATGTTTCCGCATAATTTGCATGATTTCCTTTTTAGTCTTATTTACAAGACTATGAGATATGGAGCGGGGGTTAGGGCGTGGGTTGGCTACAAACGCCCAAGTCACCACCCGGGTGGGCTTGGGTTTCAGCGTGGCCCGTTGGCGGGGGAATAAGCCCGGACGTTGGGTGGGGCTACCCACATGATATGGCGGAACCTCATTGGCCAAGTACTAGCCGTTTGGGCTAGCTATTGGGGCATTAAATTAAAAAAAAGAAATTTCTATAAATACCAAATACAATATCAAACACATTTTTTCTCACACAATATCAAACACATTAAACACAAAGAGTTCTTCAAGTTCAAGTGAATCGTCATCATCATCTGACGATGGATGGTGGGAATATTTCTACAAACGATCTACAAACGGAGGAGGTATATCGGTCGTGAACGGCACACCGCTAACGATTTGTTGGTAAGCGATTATTTCTCAGCCGAACCTAAGTTTGATGAAAAAATGTTTAGGCGTCGTTTTCGTATGAGTAGAAACTTATTTTTAAGAATATCTAAGGATCTTGACGAGAGGTATGATTTTTTCCAACAAAAAAAGGATGTAACCAGCCAATTAGGATTTAGTACGTGGCAAAAGGTCACGGCCGTAGACAGTTAGCGTACGGCAATAGTTCGGACATTATGGACGATTATTTAAAAATGTCGGCACGTGGAGCTAGAGAAAGTCTTCACAAGTTTTGCTAGTGTATTTTAGAAGTTTATAAGAAAAGATATTTGAGAAAGCCGTCGTTCAGTGATATGCAACAAATATTGGAACATCACGCCGATTATCATGTGCTACCCGGGATGCTAGGTAGTTTAGATTGTATGAAATGGCCTTGGGAACTTTGTCCAACCGCATGGCAAGGTGCTCACACAAGTGGATATCACGGAATGCCAGCCATCATGCTTGAAGCGGTTGCGTCCCAAGATCTTTGGATATGGCATGCCTTCTTCGGTATGCCAGGTTCACATAACGATATTACCATCATAGACCACTCGTCCCTTTTGAATGATCGGGTAAATGGTATAGGACCCAAAGGAAGTTTCTTTGTGAATGGGGTTGAGTACATGTATGGGTACTACCTAGCTGAAGGGATTTACCCGGAGTGGGGGGTTTTGGTAAAATCGTTCACAAAACACGGTACCCTAGATCCAAAGAGATTAAAGTTTAACAAGGTCCAAATGGCTGCACGTAAAGACGTCGAGCGAGCGTTCGGAGTTTTGAAGAAGAGGTGGCGAATTTTGGCAATGCCTTGTCGACTATGGGACAAGGATCAGATTGGAAACGTAATGTACGCATGCATCATTCTTCACAACAAGATTTTGGAGGATGAAGGTCGTGTGGTCGTTACCTACTATGAAGACGATGACCCCCAACCTGATAACGTAGCCGTTACAGACGAAGATAAGTCAATAAACGAATTTATGATGAAGTCAAGGGATATACATCACAACCTTCGATCTGATTTGGTGGGCCATATTTCAACGATTCCAGGGTTCGACTCCGACGAAGACGACGATCCAAACGAAGAATGATTGTTTTTATTTTGATACTATGTTTTTTGTAATTATTCTTTATCGGTATGTGATAATCTTTTTTTGTTTAAATCAAATTTGTAGTTTTTTTATGGTTTATATATATATTGTCACACCCCGACCCGCAGCGGAATAAGAGTCGGGGCATAATTGGGTTATCACCAAAGCTCATGATGTTTACTAAAATGTTTCATATTTATTAAATTCAAATTACAACTTAAATATCCAAATCAAAATTCATACAATTACAAGGAAAAGAAACTATGTAAATAATCCAAAGCTTAAACTGATTTATTCTTCTAGGCCTTCCTATGTGTTTCTTGCCTCAGCTGGATCACCTGTATCATGTGTAAAACGGGGGATATTTTGGGTCAACAAAAGTTGGCGAGTGAACCTTGATAAAACATTGTTATTAATTTCTTGTTTTGTTTAATATGGAAAATTTGTGCAATAATCATATGTGAGCAAACATATATAAGTAAACAAACACAAACCACTTTGGATGAGTATATGATATGAATGATGATGAGTGTGAGATCAAAGCTCAATCAAACGGAGCCGATCTTATGAGGCACCTGATGCTCAACCCGTCTCCCACGGGGAACTGATGGGCCTAATGAAATCCGTGCACTGAAAATGATAAATCCAAACTACATATAATCCACACAACAATTGATACACATTTGATACACATTTGATCACGGATATGATGTATGCACAAGTGTTTAAATATAATAAAGAATTAAACGACACATGATACACCCCAAAACATGATTAAAACGGGGAATTGATAGAGATTCACTCACATTGGGTGCGTTCTTTGATGACGTTGGATGCGCACGAAATTTAGGATTTGATCGACGAGGGAAAAACTAACCTAAAATAATAACGAAATGATTCGGTAAATTAATGGATTTTATTTGAGACTAATATTTTTATTTAGTACTCTTAATGGGATTTTTAGATTTATTTTTGTGAGCTTAAGGAAATTTTCTAACTTTAAAAATCTTATTTTTAAGTATTTTTAAATGATTTTTCAATTAAATAAATAAAAAAGAAAATAAAAAAATTTGACTTTTTTGACCGTTGACCGTTGACCGGGTCTTGACCGGTCGGACTTTGTTTTTATATGCGCTGAGTGAGGTTCGAACTCGGGACCTCTCGTATACGTGCACGCAGCTCTACCAACTGAGCTACGTGTCTAACCCGAAATATTCTCTGTTTTAGTTATATTTATATACTAATTAATTTTAAACTTATTTGATTTTTTATTAAAAATGATTTATATGGCCGAACCGGTTGCAGGGACCCGGAGTCGAACTCGGGTCTTTCGGTTCGAGTGCGCACAGCCCAACCAGTTGGGCTGTGTGTCAAATCTGTTTAACTTATGGATTATATTACTCTTATAAACATTCTGTGACTTGATCTGATTAAGTTTTAAAAATGTTGGTTTTATTTCTGAAAGTCGGTACGTGTGCGATTCGAACCCGGGACGTGTGTATTGTTTGTGCACACAGTCCACCGCTGGACTGTGTGTCTAACCCGTACGAATATCCAGTTTTAATTATATTTATACCTATACTCGACTTCATCTTCTTCGTTTACAAAAACACAGAACAGTGAAGTCCGACTGTTCTGTTTAAATCGGTCATCAAAACTTATAATTGGTTGGAATGAAATGGATAAAGAGGATTACGGAATAAAATGTACCGAAACAGAATGTTTTCTCAGATTTCCGGCAAGAGTCGTCGGCTCTGATTGGTGACTTCTGGCTGAGTGAATTGATTAACAGTTTTGATCATTGTGTTGTGCAATTAAGTTACTAAACAAGAGATATCAAGAGGGTTTAGATGATTATACCGATCGACAGTGAGACTTCGGATTTTCAGTGATATTCTGGTGAGTGTGGGTTTTTCCGGCGGCGTAGTCTGGGACAGATTCTGTTTGAATGATTAAAGTTAATACATGCCGAATAATGGATTACAAACAAAAGAGTCGAGAATTTTACCGATTTGAAGTAAGTCTCGGTTTTCCGGTGAAAGTCCGGCGAATACAGAATATCTCCGGCGACGTGTTTTGGGATGAATAAAGCTTCGGAAACGATCGTGGTTCTGAGCGAAAGGATTTCCAGAGTGTTCAAGTGGGTATTTATAGTGGAAACATGCTGAATTGGGTTTGAATTGAGTCAAGGTTCGTGATTGAAGATTTCCGTCGGTTATGACGGAAATTGACTGCCGGCAACGGTTATAACCGACGTCGACATCAATTTGTGCGGTTTAGTCAAAAAGGATTTGGCCAAAATCGCGGATTGCCGGATTTTCCGGTGATTGCGAGTTCTGGCGCGCTGATGTCCGGTTTTGATTTTCCGGTTTTACCTTAAGTGTCATTTGTTTCCTTGTTTATCACAAGTGAAGTGTGTGGCGGAGCGGTGTGTTGTGTGTTTGAGTTTGTGGGTGACCCGGGTTCGAAACCCGGCGTCTCCATATTTTTTAATTCATTATTTTTTTGTTATTTAATAATTATGTTTTAAAATTCTAATATATATATTAATTATGTATTGTTTAAAAATTCATCTGAGCAATAAATACGCAACGAAAAATATAACTGAGTATTTGATTTATAAACGAAGCGGGTTTGGAAACCCGTTTTTCGACGAATGTTACAGTATCCCCTACTTTTAGAAATTTCGTCCCGAAATTTAAGTAGTGGTAGCAGGAAAAAGATGCGGGTATTTTTCGCGCATTGAGTCTTCACGTTCCCAAGTAAACTCAGGTCCTCGTTTCGACTCCCAACGTACCCTGACAATTGGAATACGACTTCGTCTTAAACGCTTCTCTCCGAAGTCCATGATTTCTACTGGTCTTTCAATGAAGTGCATAGATTCATCGATCTGAATGTCTTCTAGAGGAATATGGAGGTTTTCATCAGCAAGGCACTTCTTCAAGTTTGATACGTGGAATGTGGGATGAATTCTGTTGAGCTCTTCTGGTAGGTCAAGCTTGTATGCTACAGGACCTACTCTTTCGAGTATCTTGAAAGGTCCTACGTAGCGTGGTGCTAGCTTGCCCTTCTGGCCAAAACGAATCACTCCCTTCCACGATGATACTTTTAAAAGTACTTGATCACCAATGCCAAACTCCAAGGGCTTTCGTCGTTTGTCTGCATAACTCTTTTGACGACTTTGAGCCGCTAGAAGATTGTTTCGAATTTGAATGACCTTGTCGGTTGTTTCTTGAATTAATTCTGGACCGGTGATTTGTGATTCCCCAATTTCGTGCCAACATGCTGGAGATCGGCACTTACGACCATATAAAGCTTCGAAAGGAGCCATGCCGATACTTGAATGATAGCTATTGTTGTACGAAAATTCAACTAATGGTAGATGAGCGTCCCAATTCCCTTTGAAGTCTATGACACATGCTCGAAGCATGTCTTTAAGAGTTTGGATGGTGCGTTCAGATTGACCATCAGTTTGAGGATGAAAAGCGGTACTGAGGTCTAATCGTGTACCCAAAGCGGTTTGTACGGCTCGCCATGTTCGTGAAGTGAAACGACCATCACGGTCTGAAATGATGCTTAGTGGTACGTCATGACGGCTTACGATCTCGCTAATGTAGATACGAGCTAACTTCTCGTTCTTGAAGTCCTCACGAATTGGAATGAAGTGAGATGACTTTGTAAGACGATCGATTATTACCTATATAGTGTCATACCCACTGGAGGTGCGAGGTAACCCGGTGATGAAATCCATGGTTATGTTTTCCCACTTCCATACAGGTATTTCGGGTTGGACTAAAAGTCCTGAAGGTCTTTGATGTTCAGCTTTTACTTTGGAACAGGTAAGGTACTTGGAAACAAAAACAGCGATATCCTTTTTCATGCCAGGCCACCAGTAGGTGTATCGTAGGTCTTGATACATCTTGTCGGCTCCTGGGTGTACAGAGTATCGTGTTTTGTGCGCCTCATTCATAAGGAAATCACGAAGGTTATCGCGATCGGGAATCCATATGTGATTTAAATAGTATAGAATACCGTCGGATTTGGCTTCGATTTTGAGTTCAGCTCCACATGACAGCTCATCGCGTACGTCATTTTCTGTTACAGAAACATGTTGAGCTGCTCGGATTCGATCTTTGATGTCGGTTATGATTTGCGAACATAGAAGATGAATGGAGTTCGCATAACCTTTTCGACTGAGTGCATCAGCCACCACGTTTGCCTTGCAAGGATGATACCGAATTTCACATTCGTAGTCGTTAAGAAGTTCGACCCATCTTCGTTGCCTCATATTCAACTCCTTCTGGTTGAAGATATGTTGGAGACTTTTGTGGTCAGTGTATATTTCACACTTGGTACCGTAGAGGTAATGTCTCCATATTTTTGAGAGCGAACACAACGGCTCCAAGTCCAGGTCGTGGGTTGTGTAATTCTTCTCATGAACTTTGAGTTGCGTAGAAGCATAGGCTATCACTTTTCCTCTTTGCATTAATACACAGCCTAGCCCTTGCCCTGATGCGTCGCAATATACTACAAAGTCATCGCAACCTTCAGGGAGTGTGAGGATAGGTGCGTCACAAAGTTTTTGCTTTAGAGTTTGGAAGGCTTCTTCTTGTTTAGGTCCCCATATGAAGGGTTTTCCTTTATGAGTCAAAGCCGTGAGTGGTACAGCAATACGGGAAAAATTGGCAATGAAGCGGCGATAGTAACCAGCCAAACCAAGAAATGACCTTACTTCGGTAGGGGTACGTGGCGCTTGCCATTCTTGCACTGCCTTGATTTTTGAAGGATCGACATGTATTCCCTTGTCATTGACGACATGTCCAAGGAATTGTACTTCTCCTAACCAGAATTCGCATTTTGAGAACTTAGCGTAGAGCTTTCCAGTCCTTAAGAGTGTAAGGATGAGTCGAAGGTGTCGTTCATGATCGGATTTAGACTTGGAGTAGATAAGGATGTCGTCGATGAAGACTATGACAAAACGGTCGAGGTAGGGTTTGCATACCCTATTCATTAGATCCATGAAGACAGCGGGGGCATTGGTTAAACCGAATGGCATGACCATGAATTCGTAATGACCATAACGAGTCCGGAAGGCGGTCTTTGGGATATCTTCCTCATGTACTCTGAGTTGATGATAGCCAGAACGAAGGTCGATTTTTGAAAAGCAGGTGGCGCCTTGAAGTTGGTCTAGGAGGTCATCGATGCGAGGTAGTGGGTAGCGATTCTTAACCGTTAACTTGTTGAGTTCTCTGTAGTCGATACACATACGAAACGTTCACTCTTTCTTCTTCACAAAAAGAACAGGTGCACCCCAAGGCGAGGAGCTAGGACGTATGAATCCTTTGTCAGTCAGTTCTTGCAGTTGACTGGCCAGCTCTTGCATTTCGGATGGGGCTAACCTATAAGGAGATTTTGCGACTGGTGTAGCGCCAGGTACAAGATCGATGCGGAATTCGACTTCTCTCACTGGAGGGAGTCCTGAAATGTCGTCGGGAAAGACTTGTGGAAATTCTTTCACAACTGGTATATCTTAGAGTTTCCTTTCCTTGTTTCCCTTTTTGACGACGTGAGTTAGGAATGCGACATAGTTCTTGCGGAGATATCTTCGGGCTTGAAGGCAGGACATTAGTTTGAGTCCTTTCGAAGGGGTTTCTCCAAAAATACGTAGAGTCTGACCGTCTGCAAGAGGAATGCGAATGAACTTCTCGTGGCACACTACTTCAGCGTGATGCTGGTTGAGCCAGTCCATACCGATTATAACATCGAAACTTCCCAACTTCATAGGAATGAGGTCAACTGGAAATTGTGATCGTTTAGAGTGAGGGTACAATCGCGTATAACAGAATTTAATGATACGGGTATTCCGTCAGCAACTTCCACCGTTAGAGATTCCATGAGATTAACACGAGTTTGGTTGAGGATAGGTTCAAATTCTAAGGACACAAAACTCTTATCCGCACCAGTATCGAATAATAGGGATGCATAACTACCATTGATGAGAAACGTACCGTTGACCACGTTGTTGTTAGCCCTAGCTTGGTTGGCATTGATGTTAAAAGATCTTCCTCTGGCAGGTGGAGGAGCTTGGTTGGCTTGGTTTACTGGGTTCGCTTGAGCTTGAGCATGGATGATGTTCACCAAGCGTGGACAAGTGTTCCTGAAGTGGTTTGGGTCTCCACAGTTATAACAAGCTCGCATGGGTTGCATCATGGGATAGTTGGGTTGGTAGTAGGATTGGGCTATGTGTTGTGCAGATGGTAGAAGTAAGGGTTGTTGGGCATGACCCACTATCTGATGGTGGGTTTGGGTTGGGGGTTGATTGCGGTTCATTCGTTGCAGAGTGCGACAAGTTTGAATGGTGTGACCCGCACGGCCACAGCTGGTGCAATGTTGGCAAAGAGTTTCGGGAGGGTGATGGTATTGACAACGGTTGCATTTTGGGTGTGGGCCGGTGTATTGCTTTTTAAATGGTGCAGTCGAAGGAGCAATTTGGGTGATTGGTGCAGCAGCGATAGGAGGGTTGGTTTGTGTGACAGCAAAATTCTTGCTGTTTCGTTTCCTCTTACAAGCAAACTTTGAGGAGGAGACTGAGTGGTTTGTAGTTGAGGTCTCTATGGGTGTTTTCTTTTTATCATCTTTAAATTTCCCGTTTCGGATGCGATTCTCAGTGAGTTCGGTAGCTAACTCCATCGCGGCTTCAAGTGTTGCAGGCGAAGTGCTTAAAACTGAGTCTTGAATTTTCGAGGGAAGACCTCGAATGTAATGTTCAACCAAGCGGTACACGGGGTGAACAGATTAGGGATCATCTGGTTTAGCTTGAGAAATCTTTTGTTATAGGAAGTGTGATCTCCTTCCTTTTGTTTTAGCGCGTGGAATTCATCTTCCAACTTTTTGATTTCGCTTCTTGGACAGAAGCGTCTGGTCATGAGTTCCCTTAACTCTTCCCATGTTAAGGCCATGGCATCTTCAACTCCTCGTTTACCCTTTTCCGTGTTCCACCAGGTAAGGGCTACCCCAAACAGTCTTCCAGTTGCATAACGTACCTTGCGATCCTCGGGACAATCGCAATTGAGGAAAGTGTTTTCCATTTCTTCAAACCAGTGAAGGAGGGCGGTAACACCTTCGGTCCCTTCATACTTTGGGGGATCACAAGATTTGAAGTGTTTGTAGGAGCACTTTTTGGAGGGAGGGTTTGCGACGCTCTGGTCTTCTTGATTGGGAGGGTTGATGGGATTTGCGGTGAGGGCTTGTTGAACTTGAATCACGATGTCAGGAAGCACTGCGGCCATTTGTTTAGCAATTTGTGTGTCCAAGCGTTCGTTTGACCTTCCTGACTTTCTACCTCCACGTAGTTGCCTAGCCGACATCTACAGGAACATACATAGGAAGATTGTGAGTTTAAGAAGTTTCTAGGTGTCATGTATCTTTAAAAGAATAAAAATAACATAACTAACAATAATGCAACTACATCCATAGGATGTCTTGGGTTTGCTCATGTTTGGGCCTCCAATGTCCCCCATACCATCGCCTGTGTAGTCATGTGGGCCCCCATGACTATTGGGCTTGGTAGGATTCACATTGGTGTTGGCGGATTAACACTCGCATCACCCGAATGAAAACCGTAAAATATGACTGCGAGATGGATGGTAGGAGGGTGTCCAGGTGTAGACACAATGACAACTCAAAGTGGGGTTAGCTCACACGACGTTTGGTATAGCATGCTTTGGCCTAATTGGTCCTTCGTACTCTCATCGTTAGTCCCCAGGTAGGCAAACTGGTCCTTTATTTTGGATTTATACGAATGCCAAGCCTAGACAGGATGTTCCGACTACCAGTACTCGTACCCTTCCAGTTACTACATGCCCGTCATGAGAACTCACTTTGATGTGATTTGAAAATACATAAATCATTGCAAAAATCATGGGAATTGTGAGGTGTGTGCTCTCATGGATATAATATGTTATGAGGATATGATTTATGATGAGCATTGTATAATAACATGTATTTGTGAGCATGCTTGCATAACATTGAGTGTAAAAATAAACATAAAGCATATAAACATCATGAATTTTGTATGTAACGCATAAACAATTAAAAATTCTAATCAACTATAGTATAGGCTCTAAGGGTCTAATAACCTATCCTATATCCCTATAGTCATGGCTCTGATACCAATCTGTCACACCCCGACCCGCAGCGGAATAAGAGTCAGGGCATAATTGGGTTATCACCAAAGCTCATGATGTTTACTAAAATGTTTCATATTTATTAAATTCAAATTACAACTTAAATATCCAAATCAAAATTCATACAATTACAAGGAAAAGAAACTATGTAAATAATCCAAAGCTTAAACTGATTTATTCTTCTAGGCCTTCCTATGTGTTTCTTGCCTCAGCTGGATCACCTGTATCATGTGTAAAACGGGGGATATTTTGGGTCAACAAAAGTTGGCGAGTGAACCTTGATAAAACATTGTTATTAATTTCTTGTTTTGTTTAATATGGAAAATTTGTGCAATAATCACATGTGAGCAAACATATATAAGTAAACAAACACAAACCACTTTGGATGAGTATATGATATGAATGATGATGAGTGTGAGATCAAAGCTCAATCAAACGGAGCCGATCTTATGAGGCACCTGATGCTCAACCCGTCTCCCACGGGGAACTGATGGGCCTAATGAATTGCGTGCACTGAAAATGATAAATCCAAACTACATATAATCCACACAACAATTGATACACATTTGATACACATTTGGTCACGGATATGATGTATGCACAAGTGTTTAAATATAATAAAGAATTAAACGACACATGATACACCCCAAAACATGATTAAAACGGGGAATTGATAGAGATTCACTCACGTTGGGTGCGTTCTTTGATGACGTTGGATGCGCACGAAATTTAGGATTTGATCGACGAGGGAAAAACTAACCTAAAATAATAACGAAATGATTCGGTAAATTAATGGATTTTATTTGAGACTAATATTTTTATTTAGTACTCTTAATGGGATTTTTAGATTTATTTTTGTGAGTTTAAAGAAATTTTCTAACTTTAAAAATCTTATTTTTAAGTATTTTTAAATGATTTTTCAATTAAATAAATAAAAAAGAAAATAAAAAAATTTGACTTTTTTGACCGTTGACCGTTGACCGGGTCTTGACCGGTCGGACTTTGTTTTTATATGCGCTGAGTGAGGTTCGAACTCGGGACCTCTCGTATACGTGCACGCAGCTCTACCAACTGAGCTACGTGTTTAACCCGAAATATTCTCTGTTTTAATTATATTTATATACTAATTAATTTTAAACTTATTTGATTTTTTATTAAAAATGATTTATATGGCCGAACCGGTTGCAGGGAACCGGAGTCGAACTCGGGTCCTTCGGTTCGAGTGCGCACAGCCCAACCAGTTGGGCTGTGTGTCAAATCTGTTTAACTTATGGATTATATTACTCTTATAAACATTCTGTGACTTGATCTGATTAAGTTTTAAAAATGTTGGTTTTATTTCTGAAAGTCGGTACGTGTGCGATTCGAACCCGGGACGTGTGTATTGTTTGTGCACACAGTCCACCGCTGGACTGTGTGTCTAACCCGTACGAATATCCAGTTTTAATTATATTTATACCTATACTCGACTTCATCTTCTTCGTTTACAAAAACACAGAACAGTGAAGTCCGACTGTTCTGTTTAAATCAGTCATCAAAACTTATAATTGGTTGGAATGAAATGGATAAAGAGGATTACGGAATAAAATGTACCGAAACAGAATGTTTTCTCAGATTTCCGGCAAGAGTCGTCAGCTCTGATTGATGACTTCTGGCTGAGTGAATTGATTAACAGTTTTGATCATTGTGTTGTGCAATTAAGTTACTAAACAAGAGATATCAAGAGGGTTTAGATGATTATACCGATCGACAGTGAGACTTCGGATTTTCAGTGATATTCTGGTGAGTGTGGGTTTTTCCGGCGGCGTAGTCTGGGACAGATTCTGGTTGAATGATTAAAGTTAATACATGCCGAATAATGGATTACAAACAAAAGAGTCGAGAATTTTACCGATTTGAAGTAAGTCTCGGTTTTTCGGTTAAAGTCTGGCGAATGCAGAATATCTCCGGCGACGTGTTTTGGGATGAATAAAGCTTCGGAAACGATCGTGGTTCTGAGCGAAAGGATTTCCAGAGTGTTCAAGTGGGTATTTATAGTGGAAACATGCTGAATTGGGTTTGAATTGAGTCAAGGTTCGTGATTGAAGATTTCCGTCGGTTATGACGGAAATTGACTGCCGGCAACGGTTATAACCGACGTCGACATCAATTTGTGCGGTTTAGTCAAAAAGGATTTGGCCAAAATCGCGGATTGCCGGATTTTCTGGTGATTGCGAGTTTTGGCGCGCTGATGTCCGGTTTTGATTTTCTGGTTTTACCTTAAGTGTCATTTGTTTCCTTGTTTATCACAAGTGAAGTGTGTGGCGGAGCGGTGTGTTGTGTGTTTGAGTTTGTGGGTGACCCGGGTTCGAAACCCGGCGTCTCCATATTTTTTTAATTCATTATTTTTTTGTTATTTAATAATTATGTTTTAAAAATTTAATATATATATTAATTATGTATTGTTTAAAAATTCATCTGAGCAATAAATACGTAACGAAAAATTATAACTGAGTATTTGATTTATAAACGAAGCGGGTTTGGAAACCCGTTTTTCGACGAATGTTACATATATATATATATATATATAAATTATGATGTGGCTTGGCCACGCCACCCCAGCCACGCCCAACCGTACCCCTTTGAAATTGGCTTTTGGTCTTGGGTGTCCCATACTCCACGTGTCGCGTCATGCTCCTAACCCGAGCCCCACCATACCCCACGGTCTTAGTTATTAGTTGAGTTAGTGGAGTAGTGGATTAGATGGTTAATAATCTATTTAAACAAATATCTGTATATTCAGTTCTTGTTCTTTTCATGAATGAAAAATGTTGAATTGAGTCTCTCATAAATCTTCAATTTCTATCAAGCTTTACGTTATTTTTTAGGACCATTTGGTTTAACGATTTAGTTCGTATCATACTAATAAAAAAAGTTGGTAGTATTTGTAAATATCAGAACTTTTTAACGTGAACACAAAGTAGATATGTAAAGTGTTTTACATATTTTTTAAGTTATGAAAGTAGAATTGTGTCTAATGTATCACGATGATTTTCTCTAGAAAGAAGGGCATAAAGTGATGAACTTACACATAGATACATGTGTATATGTATTGTATCGTGTGAAAAGTTAAATGCATGTATAGGGTGGAAGTTGACTACAAAGTGGGTTTTTCCTACAAAGTGCAGGAAGTGTTTTGGTGATGACATGTGTAGAATTTTAATAAAAGGGTATAATTGCACTAAATAGTTATTTATGGTTGATATAAGTATAAATAACTAATTGAGATAGTTATGAAAACATTGTATTCTAAATCCACGATTGATTCAGTTATGTAAACCACATCATAGCATCTTTCTTCTCACGTTCATTGTGACAACCGGCAAAATAATGGTAAATTTCGTACAACTTAACTATTTAATTATACAATTAACTACATTCGTTACGACTTAATTAATGCATTATTAGGTCACGAAAATTCTAGCAATCATAGGACATTGTTACATATGTCACGTAATGTTATTACATTCGTGCGTCGCGAGAAAACCACAAACTATGTCCAAATATGTTGGCGAAGTACTAAAAGCACTATTCACATGAACACACTATTCATGCCAGCAAGTTCAAAAAACTGTCTGAACGAGCAACGAACGGCATAAAAACAATTTACGGATGAAATACAAATAAAAATCCCTAACTAGGGACACTAAATAAAAAAACACTATAACTTTCTGGAAAATTCATGTCGTTAAAGTGCCTGATCCGCGCCAAACTGCAAAAAAAATAAATTGTCCGCAACATTAAAAATTCAGTATTTTAATGTCTGTAGGATATGTAAATAATATTTTACAGCCTAATAAGTTTGGGGATATCGATGGGATACCCGAAACATAAATTCCTGGTGCTACGCCGCAACTTTTACACTTTACCCAAATTCGAGCCGCTAGACAAACAAGTTATATTTCTACCATTCATTGGCCTAAACTAAAAAGCTAGCGAACTAGTTAGCCATATTTTGGTGTCATAAACACCGTAAATAAATGCTATAACACCCGGTTTTAAACCGGAGAATGAACTCGTGATATTTTTATCACCCTAACATCTAGTTAATTAATCTAGCGAGCTAGTTAAACATTATTTGGTGTCACGAACATGGTCATAACACTAAACGTACAATAATTTTCCCCAATGCTCCTAAACCCCCCAAAACTAAACATCATATTTACATATGTAACTTTAAAAAAAAAGAGTTAAATACTTGGTTGGTCTCTGTGGTTTGCGAAAATTGCAGACTTGGTTCACTAATTACACACTTGGTCCCATTGGTTGTAATTTTTGCACTCGGGTGGTCCTTATCACTAACTGACATTAAGTTTTTCAGTTAAGTGTGTGTGAAATGTCTGTTTTACCCCTAAGGTTAAAAACAATTTAAAAACTTAAAACAGGGACTTACCCCATCATCATCATCCTCATCTTCTTCAAATCTCTCTGAAAACCCTATAACCCAACCTAAGACTTATAACAACCAACGACCACCACCCTCACTGCCCTCAACTACCCAACCCGCCGGAAAAACGAAGTGGGACGTCGGAACACCACACCAGCCGTCGCTATTGCGGCCCTCACCGTAAACCACTTCTGTTAAATCGATGTCGTAAATATCGTACGAGAGGTGTTTCGCCATTGCTGCAATGAAGCTTGATTTTCCGGTGCCGGAAGGTCCGTAGAGGAGATAACTTCGTTTCCAGACGCGACTAACCGGTGATAATACTGTTACGATTTCAAAAACGATTCCAGATCCGATTTAACCTTCTTTTTCAGATCTGAATCGATCGCTAACCGGTGATAATCGATCGCTATCGTCAGATTGCTTCACGGTGTTCATATACAGCATCAGTTCCTTACATCTCATCTGATATCTTCTGAACATTTGTAGAGTATACGCTTGCAATATTCTTCGTTTATCCTTCTTCTTCAATTTCAACACAAACGTTTTCTTACAAACGCTTTTGTTATCATCAATTTTCTCGACTCTGTCCGTCCACGAAACCCTAGCACCGAGAAAAGTATCAAGAATCGTCTACTCATCATCCAAGCTGAGAACGACGCCGTTTGGTTTGTTCGAAATGAGGTTCGTGAAATCGGAATCTTAAGCGAAGTGGGTCGTCGGAACACCACACCAGTCGTCGTGTTGGTGGGTGTTTTGGTGTTCGGGGGTGGAAGTGAGAAGTGGCGGAGGTGAGATGGTGGTGGTGGGTGTTCAGGGTGGAGGTGAGATGGTGGCGGAGGTGATATGGTGGTGGTTGTGCTGCTTGTTTGAGAAGAGAGACCTCTGAAGACATAATTTGGTGGGTTTTGTTAATAAGCAAGGGTATTTTGGTTATTTAACATGGACTTAACTGGAAAACTTAACAGATGTTAGTGATAAGGACCACCCGAGTGCAAACATTACAACCACCGGGACCAAGTGTGTAATTAGTTAACCATTAGGACAAAGTCTGCATTTTTTGCAAACCACAGGGACCAACCGTGCATTTAACTCAAAAAAAAAAAAGAAAAAAAATAATAATCACCAAACACTCTAAATAAAATTGGTCCATGAGGGGGCCCACACAAATAACCTCCAACTTATAATTGAGAAGAAGATCTTGCAAAGGCATGGGCTTGAAGACTTTCATGGCATGAGGATTCTTGTAGGAATACAATTACACCAACTTCCGTCACATCTTCATACTCCATTTACAAAAAAAAAAAAAAAAAAAAAAAAACAAAGAAACTCCTTTCCTTGCTTCCCCATACTCACGCCTACCACCTCCACTATTTTCCACCACCATTAGCCATTCCTAAACACCCCATTTTAGCCCAATTTAAACCATATCAAGATCAATCAAGAAGGTTACAGGCATGGAGGGTAATTAGGGCTACTTTTGGAGCTTAATCTACTCTTATTCTTCATCTTAATCACTTGCAAAGTTGTAAGACATTATTTCACCTATTTTAAGTTTCTTATATTAGATAGATTATAAAAGCACATGTTAATCATCTTGAACTTCAAAGAAATAAAAGCTTAAAACCATAACCCCCAAAAAAAGTATACTAAAAATAAAGTATAATATGTGATTATGTTGATTAGTATAAACTTGTTTGCATGAACTTGGTGATTATAGTAAAGTATGTTGTTTATTTAGTACAATCTTGTATGAACTTCTCTAAAAAAATGATGATCTAAACATTAAAATGTTTAGACCTAAACAAGATCATCACCTTCATAATCCATGAACTTGGACACTAAACTTGAAAATGATTTTTAACTAATATAACTTTTACAAGATGCTAATAATCATGATTTACTATATAATGGTCTTAAAAAGTAGCCTAAACAAGTTTATATAAATGGGTGAACTAGTTAAAAGATCATGAGAAATATTGTTAGTTTTAATGGCCTTGTTAAAATATATAAAAAGTGTTATTATTTCTAGAAGTTTTTGTTAAAAATATATATAAGTTCATGGGAAAAATGAAGGTGTTATGTGTTAATATATACATGCAAAGTTGGTTATTGAACTTGATTTGAGTTGATGATGATTTAAGGGCTTAAACACGGAGTAATACGTTTTTAAAACGTGGAAAACGCCATAGTTTAAGGGAAACTATGGCGAAATTTTCTAAAATCTTAATCGCAATTAAAGTGTGATTAACTGGGTGATTAACAAGGCTAAACGTGATTAGCAACTCTAATCATGATTAAGAAAGTTTTAATGAAAAGGTTTAAGCCCTAAACTATAAGAGTTTTAATAAACACTTATATATATATTTCATAAGTTAAAAAATGAATATTATTTAATTATATATATCTGTAGAAGTAAAAATATATGTGTTGTTATCACCATCATGTGTGTATATGTATAAATACTTGGGTATTTTGTGTATGTGCTAGTATTAGGAGGATACTAACCAAATACCAAATATATCACACATGAAAAATACATTAATACTTAAATGTTTGAATGGGAACATGAACCTTCATGTATACCAATGGGAAGTTATACACCGAAAGTACACATATGAAATATGTTCATATTATACCTTTAAACGGATAAGAGGACGAACGGACATCAGACGAATAGATTTATAACTAAAAATATTGACAACACAATATTATATATATATATATATATATATATTCAAAACCGATGCGAAATATAAAATAAGCACTCCAACAAAATAAACGCGTCGTCAACGACAATGATCGCACTAGCGTCATGACACAGAGCGTACACATATCGTAGATGACTTATGGACACTCTCGACACCGAAATAAAGGTATTCGGTTACTACGACGAAACTCTAAAAATAATATATTTTTAGACATTAGAAATATAAATATATTTCAACACTTATAATTCCGGAAAGTATAAAGAAAATAATCACTAAGTGAAAGTTATAAGTATACACGTATACAATTAGGTATGAAATACGTACGAAAATACACTTGGTGGATTGCAAGAATACAAGGAATGTACATGTACACGAATACGTATAAATACGTATAAATACGACATAAATACCAATAATAAAAATATACAAATACGAGTATATATATGATATACGTATATGAATAAAATACACAAGTACATGGTGATGTACTCAAATACACTTGTTGAAGTGTACACCCACAAAGAATACCGTACATGTACATAATGTATATACGATGTTAAAAATAGATATTTTTAACACTTATATCTATAAAAGGTATACATCTATATTTATGAAACAAATATATTCATACTCGAACCGAACGTACATATATGAACGAGGTTCACTAAACTTAAAAATATACATTTGAAGAATATATACACACACATAACGGACATAAGCTGTGCGTGGCATGGAGACTCAAATAGGTTAGGCCCACTCACACCGTGTGGATCACGGAGACTCAGATGGGCTAGGCCCACTCTCACTTGTGCAAGGCACAAAGACTCAATTGGGCTTGGCCCATTCTCACTTGTGCAAGGCACAAAGACTCTCATGGGCTAGGCCCACTTATACTCGTGTGAAGCACGAAGACTCACGAAGGGCGAGGCCCGTTCACACTATGGATGAATACGAAATATATATAAAAGGAATATATACTAAAACGAATACATGAAACAAAAGCCAACATATTTAAAATACTTAAAGGAATCCAAATACTATAACGTTCAAGATGAACAACGTACACACTTTTATCATAATCCCCAAGTGTCTAATGAGTTAGAGCACTTGTAGGTTATCACGCGTCGTTGGATACCTCTTTCTCTAGCACACTTATACGGACGCAAAACTGTGAGTTCAGGTCCCCCTTTTCTCTTAAATGTTTACGGTTTTATAACTCTCGGGGGGAAATACATGTTTCGATGGTATGGTTTAGCTATGGAATGAAATATAGATCATGTGCGAATAGGGTGAAACTTAAGCGCCATTAATCTTTTATAAGACCTTTGGAACAAGAGTGGTAGATCTATCGGGTGTAGGCGAGCCCCACTCATGGGTCCTTGTGTGGCCACATGTAGTGCTTTTGTTGTCCAAATATGATGGACCGGAAACTAAATCGTCGAGGGTTGAGTGCTTCCTATGTCGTCACACATATTAATGTCCTTGCAAAACATTAATGATCAACAAGTTCATTGACGCTTTACATACCACATTTTCACAAAACGATATTTCAAATGTTTTAAGATCATTTGTTATGAACCCAAAACACATGAACTCGCCAACTTTTGTTGATGTTTTCAAACTTACATGTATTTCAGGAAATTGAAATGGATCTTGGTGCCGTTGGTCAAGTGGTTTCAAGCATAACAAGTAGTCGATGTCATCCATGTTTTGAAGGGTTTGGTTCATATATCTCATCTTCAATGAGATATAGGATGCAAAGCCTTTGCTTTTAAAAACTAAGTTGAACCTGTCTTTTGTAAAACTTATAACTTATGTTGTCTTGTTGAACAACCTATGATGTGTATCTCTTACTTATATCAATGGATGATCATCGTGTTTGTTTTAATCATATAGTTGTTTACTTATATCGTATGCGATGAAAACTAATCAAGTTCACACCGCGCGCTTCCGCCTCTGGACGGGTGTGACATTCATCTCATCCTTCATCTGAAATTCACAAACGTAAAACACATTAACTAGTTCTTGATGTTGTAATTAGTTCTTGACGTTGTGTTTTATTAGTTTATGGGTTCTTCACATTGTGTTATGTACAAATTAATTATTCTTGACGCTGTGTTTTATCAGTTTCTAGTTTCTTCACATTGTGTTTTATTAGTTTCTGGTTTCTTCACATTGTGTTATATTAGTTTCACAATAAAACATAGCATCCTTCATGTCACATTCATCCTATCCTTCATCCAAAGTTCGAAATACAAACACTAATTATTTCTTGACGTTGTGTTTTATCAGTTTCTAGTTTCTTCAAATTGTGTTATATTTATTTTCACAATAGCATCCCCTGGACATAAAACACAACAGTACCTGAAAAACACAACATAAAGCACACACAACATTTTAACTTATAAAAAACACAAACAATCTTTATCCATGATTTTAAGAGATTTTGGTAGGTTTTTGAGTTTTAGAGGTGATAAGAAAGAGAGAGAGGGGAGAGAAAAGGGGAAATTCATGAGATTGAAGGAGGGGTTTGATGAATGAAGGTTATTTCCTTTTATAAAACATGCTAATGACTTTTTTGTTCTATATTAATTAATTCAGACCCCATTTTAAAAGACAAATATTACTAAAATGCCATCAAGATGATCTCAACCATTAAAAGCACTCATCCAATGGTTCAAAACATTTCCTACACTTTGTAGGAAAAACACATTTTGGGTATGTTTGGCATGGAGCTTTTAGGAGCTTCTAGCTTTAAGCTATTAAGAAAAAACTCATACTCAATAAAAAGTCTTGTTTGTTGAAGGAGCTTGAAGCTTTTGGTTAAACGCTCATACTAGTAGCGTTTAGAAGGAGCTACAAGCTTTTAGGGAAAAAAATGACTATTTTAACCTCTAAAAAATAAATTTTTTAATGTACCAACTTTTTAATGTCCATTTTGGTCATTTTATATATTTTATCAAAAGCTCCAGCTACTCTGCCAAACACCTAAATATTCTAAAAAACTACAGCTAACAGCTACAGCTTCCAGCCACTAACCAATAGTTACTTTTGCCAAACATACCCTTTGTAGAGGAACCCCACCCTGCATATATAACTATATAAGTTTATATATAAAATATGATTAATACCATCAAAACTCAATAGATGTCATTCAATCAAGTTTACATGTTAATTGTTAAAGTAGGATGTGTATGAGTTGGTTTGACTAGACATTAACGTCCAAGAGTCCAACCAATTAACCAAACCATAGTGTTAACCTTGCAACCAAGTTTTTTTTCCAACCCATCAATTTTTAGCTTGGGCCAAAACTTTGTTTATTTTTCGACACAACAATTATTGGTTTGGTTTGGGGTTTTCAACCAATGGATAAAATAAAGGGAAAAAGGCTTTTACAAGGAAGTCCCACTGAAAACTTTTATGGTTACAAGTCACAACATACAAAGACGTGAGCTTTGGAGGAACTTAAATCTACTTTATTGTCTTTAGCGTACATGACTTTATAGCCTAGTGATATCTTGGTGGTGTGATAAGACTTTGGGACCAATAGGTCTTGAGTTTGATTTTCATAAGGGGGTTTTCTCATATTTTATTGGGTTGCCTCGTGAATTGGTGTATAGGCATTATGCCTAGTGGAGATGGATATGATCAGGTGGTTCTGCTGGTGACACGATGATACTCCACTGGTCCGTCAGTGATCCATATTTACCGTTTTCCACCAATGAAATCTAATGATATTCATCTCCACTAGACATAATATCTATACATCAATTTATGCTTTAGCTATGCTTTGATACGGAATTTCCCAACTCATGCCATTAGCTCAAGCTACTATGCTAAACATCTAAATATTCTAAAAAGCTACAGCTACCGGCTATCAGCCTGCAGCCTGCAGCCTGCAGCCTGCAGCCAAAAACAACTTTGCCGATTGATGGCCCCTTTTAATTTCCACTTTTATATTCATTTCAACTCATCTTGTTTTTTTAAAGATAACCACTAGTTTTGTGAATAAACTAATCATCTCCAGCCTCGCTAATTACCTAATTTGGCCTCCATTAATCATTAAATTCATTTCATATTCTTTTTGAACTTTTCGCCCAAAAGATATGGATAATAACATATTCTCGTTGTTAATGATAATTTTTTACACCATTTGAAAATACTAGATTATCATCTGAGTTGCTAAGAACTATAGTTACAAAACCGGCTCTCCAAATGACCTCTTACATGTATTCCCTTTGAGATAAAAAGACATTACGTCTGTGTGGAACAATTTCAATTCCTAGAAAGTAGTTAAGGTTGCTGAGATCCTATAGGTAAAAGTCTTTGCCAAGTTATTGTATGACTTTGTTACTATTGTGGTATTGTCACCGATGATGATGATGCCATCAACATAACCTAGAATGTATAGAATAGTGTTCCCAGACTTGTAACTAAAGAGAGAAAAACTAGTTTTTGAACCAGTAAATCCCAATATTTGAAAGACTTATGTGAGACAGTAAAACCATGCCCATGGGCCTTTTGAGAATATATAAGGACTTGTGTAGCAAACATACGTGATCCAGATATTTGTGTGACAACCGACATTGCCAGGTCATTATCCGTACTGTTCTAATGATGACGTTCTGTAATTTTATATTAGACTTAATTTTCATTAATTAGGTTGTCATAAGTCTAGCAAAGTCGTACCCCTATGTTATGCATTCGGTGATTTTTAGAAATTTCCGGTTCGCACAGTCGGGTTAACTTGACAAACACGAACACTGGTTATATTTAATCAAAAGACTAGAGAGCTTTTCACAAATTATTTTATGCATAACACATGTTTATATGTATTAAGAACGTGAGCTCGTTATATTATTTACATGCGGTCTTTTATAAAGAATTTTGTTTAACGAATAAGCAACGTATATGCGTATATGCATATGCACACATATATACTTTTAAAGGTATATATATATATATATATATATATATATATATGCATACCATTACTAAAAACATCAAAAGTATATGTATACATGCGTAAATGCATGTTTGTGTGAGTGATTTAGATATCTTTTTATATAGTATATATACATACACATGATGTTGTTGGCTATGAAATTTTGAGGGTGCAATTTGTTTCCCTGAGGTTTGGGCCAGATTGCCGTCTGACTCCCTATCTAACAATTTTTGCTCACTCACTCCCTGTCTTTCAGTTTTTGCTCGCTGACTCCCTGACATGGTTATTTCAATGCCACATGTCCCCGACTGTTTGTCAACAGTTAAGTTGACCGTTATAAATGGGTGAAATTACCTATTTACCATCCAGTGCATTATTAAAGATCGTCCCTCTCTTCTTCAACGATGTGCAACCCTAATTTTGAGTCCATGTCTGCAAATCGCAAGCAAGCTCCAACCCGATCATCAAGAACAATGTCGGAATGGTCGTCTTCTTCAACCAAGAAATGGAGCACACTGAATCAAGAGTGTTCGCAAAGGAGTTCGTCGAAAGGTGTTTGCTCAATGTGTGGAGGTGTGACAACCATGAAACTGTCACGTACCGAAGCTAACTTTGAACGATCGTTCCTCTGCGGTATAAGTGTCTACCCGTGTAACTGAAGTCAAAAACCTGTATGTTCAGATTCAGTTGTTTGTTTGTGTCTTGAAATTTAAATCTAAATTTTCGGTGTTTACGAGTCCTTGAATTGATCAGATTATGTGTGTGGACAAAATGTGGTTTCTTAAGATGGGTTAATGATCCCATATATGATAAATGTGAAAGTGTAGTTTCTGCTTTGTTATGGAATATCGACAAGAAAGACGAAATGCTCAAATTCCAAGCTAAGCAAGTGACATTTTGGAAGTTTGGTTTTTTAGTTAGGTGGTTGATGTTTGTCGTTTATGTTATTATCATTTGATGTGGTTGATGTTTGTAATGTAATGAACCTTTTAAAGTGTTGTAACCGATTTGATCATTTGCACTTATGCCGTCTATGTTCATTACATTTTAAGTGTGCATTATTACTTATGCTATTCCATTAACATGTTTATTATTTTGATAGTGTTTATGTACGTGTGTGATTCTAAGTTCATGTGAAGATTTGGCAAAGTGTGTGTTAAGGTTGAGGGAGTAAGAGATCTGATCCTTAAACTTGGAGGAGAAGGTCTCTATTTATAGCTGAAGGGAAAGGAATGATATTATGGGCTGATGGGTCTTGGTCAGCTGTTATCTCCGAGGAATATCAATTTGGTCTCCTCTGACAGGACAACGACATTTGCAGGGTTAGGGCTGACGTGGCGCAACTATGTTGGTTCCACCTCAACGTCTAATTTGTACCTTTTTTCGGGCCTATCGTCAACCATTTTATAGAGATCATGGAGCAGTGTCTGGGGACCTGTAAGTGGTGCAATGTGACGTCCTTTTATACGTGTTGTCCCCTGTACAATTCCTCCCGCGTGGTGAGTGCCATGGTAGAGCCTGCCGTGACCTGATTGGTCGCATTAATCTATCTAAGACCTAGCTTGAAGGAATCGTCTTACTGGTATGATCTTATGTGTGCGCATCCACGTGCGTCATTCAGGACCATACCCCTTTAATGTCACAAACTAATAACTATTCATTTACTTTATTATGAATTTATCTATATGGAAGCTAGTTTGTAATTACATAGCTAATAGCTTTATCATGCATTTACATATCTTAATAATTTCACATATGCGGGTATTTAAAAATAACTTCAACAACAGATAGAAGAATCACATACATCACGCTGTGAGACTCTATCCGTGGCGATTTGTGTGGATGGATGCTCACGCAGGGACATGTGGCCATGTGGGCCCTCTCAGTCTTCTTTTTCTTCTCTCTATCTAATAAAGCAAAATATTAGTGGGACACGTGTCGCCATGTCAAGCCCCCCTTTCTTCTTCCCAACTCTTAACACTGTATCCTCTTTTCTTTTCTGGTAATATTTCGATTTTTTACAAACACTTTGTGTTTGTTATTTTTGAATTTTTATTGTGATTTAGATTTTCTGTAATTATTGAATTTAATTAGTGAAGTGTATGTATAGGTTGTTTATTGTTGAAGGAAGGCTTTCTGTTGTTTCAAGGAATCAGGGTTGTGACTTTCAACAAGAAATCCAGGTTCCGTTAAATTTCTGTATCAATTGTATGCTTTTGTATGTATGAACATATGAAGATATGAAGATTTATACACATATGAATCAAATTTAGACAGATCTGCCTTAACTATATGAAAACATTAGATAGATTTGTATCAATTGTATGCTTTGTATGTATTAACGTCCTCTAAGAAAAACATTAAGATGAATATAGATCTGTATTATTACATTAAGATGAAGATATGAAGATTTATGCACATATCAATCAAATTTAGATGAATATAGATTTGTAATAGAATCAAAGTAGACAGTTTTGTATGAATATCCTTGAAAAAATGATTATACAACAGAAACTGTTCACATGAAACTGGTCACTATTATCTGTTTTTTATGTTTTTTTAGTCAAAAATATTGTAAGTTATTGTAACATCCGTCGAAAAACGGGTTTTCAAAACCCGCTTTGTTTATTAATCGAATAGTCAGTTTTAAATTTTCGTTGCTTATTTATGACTTATTTTAATTTTAAACGATACATAATTAATAAACAATTTAGAATTTATAAACTATATTTGTTAAAAAGTAAAAATAAAATAACTAAAAAGAAAAACAGGCTGCCGGGATTCGAACCCGGGTCAGCCGGATGAAGCTTAGCAACTTAACTCACACACATCCAACCACTCCGCCACTTGTGTTTTTTTGATGATATATTGAAACAATTAATTCATATAACAAAACTCGATATCAAATTCAGTCAACGACGCTCCCATTTCGCAGTCGCCGGAAATCCCGACGACTTCGCCAATTATTGTCGGTTTCTTTTGACTTAGCGTGCGTATTAACACCTACATCGGTTATAACCGATGTCCAGTCCCGCGACATCAGTCATAACCTTCGGAGAAAGGATTACCAACGAATCAAGACTGAAAACAGACCCAATTCATTGTGATTCTTCCCTATAAATACACACCCAAGCCTCTGGTAGTCTTTTCGCTCAAAATCGCATCATTTCTCGAAGTAATTTCACTCGCCGGAAATATTCTGCCATCACCGAACTTTCGCCGGAAAACCGATGTCACACCCCGACCCGCAGCGGAAATAAGAGTCGGGGCATAATTGGGTTATCACCAAAGCACATGACATTTACTATTATGTTTCATAATTAAATGAAGTCAAAGTTACATTTCTCAAACATCCAAACATGTTCATTCATTACAAGGGAAAATAACCAAACATAATAATCCAAATACTAAATTGTTTTATTTCTTCTAATCCAGGTCCTACGTGTTCCTAGCTGCTGCTGGTTCACCTGTATCATGTGTAAAATAGGAGGTTTTTGGGTCAACATAAGTTGGCGAGTGAACCTTATAGATAAACATTTGATAATGATTTTATGGTTAGTTTATCAATAAAACATTGTGCATAATCATAAAAGAGCACATGTATGTAATCAAACATTGGCCAATATCAGATACAATTACAACATACATTAACATTTAATAGCATACATGAACATACCAATATCATATGATAACTAACATAACTGTGCGATCAAGGCTCAATCAAACGGAGCCGATCGTATTGCCTGAACTGGAAATGTAAATTGAACTGTGCGCTCAAGGCTCAATCAAACGGAGCCGAACGTATTGCATAAACTGGAAATGAAAATTGAACTGTGCACTCAAGGCTCAATCAAACGGAGCCGAGCGTATTGCATGTATTGAAATGTAAAATGAAATGACCGATCAAGGCTCAATCAAACGGAGCCGATCGTGCGGGCACGCCCTGATCAACCGCATAATAAAATGGGGATCAAACTCAACCTCGATGGATGGGGAGCTACGGCCTCGGCAATTGCATGTACTGAAATAATAACTTGCATCTAATAATGACTACTTAACAGCAACAAACTAATACACATGTCATGTTATGATGTATGCACAATAATCTCGTTATAATATGTTAATAAGCAAAGACACATGATACACCCCAAAATCGTGATTAAAACGGGGAATTTGAAAGGTTCACTCACCTTGGGTGCGTTGGATTGGAGATAGTGAGATGCGCACGATTTAGACGAGCGAGTCGACGAGGAATACTAACCTAAATAATAATAGAAAATATATTAAAATGGATGGATTTTATTAAGGATTTTAATGGGATTTTTAGATATATTTTTGTGAGTTTATGGCTATTTATCTATTTATATATAAAGTTATTTTTAATTATAAATTGATTAAATATAAAAAAAAAATAATAAAAAAAAAATATATTTTACTGTTGACCGTTGACCGTTGACCGGTTCGGTCAGCGGTAAATGTTTGCGCCAAGCGGGATTCGAACCGGTGACCTTCCGTTCACGCGCACGTAGCTCTACCAACTGAGCTACGTGACTAACCCGTTAGAAACCCAGTTTTAATTATATTTATATACTTATTCGAATTTACCGAAAATTCCTTTATTTTGCAAAACGTTTTAATCTCATGGACCGGTGCTTGTGACGGGACTCGAACGCGCGACGTGAAGTTTATTTTGCACACAGTCCACCGCTGGACTGTGTGTCTAATCCGGTTATATTCTTGATTTATATTATACTTAACAACTACCCGCTCTAACCCGGTTAGTTCATGAATAAAAAAGAGTGTTATTACGTAAAGCGTGTGTGTAGTAAGGATCGAACTCGCGACGTGATTATGAAATGTGCACACAGTCCACCGCTGGACTGTGTGTCTAACCCGTTTATAAACCGAATTTTAATTACTCTTATATTCTGCAATAGATTCATCTTCTTCGTCGGATTACAACTGTCAGCGTATTTCAACTGGTTAAGGTTGATTTTGCAATTTTCTAAGATCTTAAACACTAACAGTAATTCAATAGTAAGGAATGGAAAGAGTTTAAAGAACAGGATTTACCGATTGGAGATAAACACAGAAATCCGGCGAAGGTTTTGTCGGTACAGGAATTGAGCTACGACTGTTGAAACAATTAACAGTGTGGTTCGATTATTTATAGAATTAAATCATCTAAACAAGGTTTAAATGAAGTGTAGGATATCTTACCCTTTCACAGTGGAATTCCGGCAATTTCAGAAACTTTCCGGCGAAGGTGAGATTTCCGATAATTGTTGGCTAAGATTGATTCTGATGATGGAATTGTGTTAGAGATTGACTAATCACATGTTTTAAACAAAAAGAGTCGAAGAAATTACCGTGAGAATGCAAGTCCCGGTTTTCCGGTGAGTTGCAGAAAAATTCCGGCGATCGAAATCAGAGGGTCTTACAGTTCAGAATCTTGATGAAAATGGAATTGAGTGTTGTTGTGATAGTTATGAATCGCGCAAATGATCAGGACTTGGATTAAATCAGATTTTGGTACGTTTTCGGTTTCAAATACCGGAAATGATGAAGTCTTTAAGTTCATTCAATTCGGACTTAATTAGAAACCGATATTCATCGGTTATAAGCTAGCCAAAAGAAGTCGAAATGATTTAGCGTTCGGTTTGCCGGTTTCCGTTATTCAGATGGCACCAATGGTTAATTCGAGTTCGTGTATAAGATCCATTTAGTTGCCAATTGTTACAGAAAACACGTTGTGGCGGAGTGATTTGGGAAGTGGATGTTAAGTTGTTGGAGGCAGTTGACCCGGGTTCGAGTCCGGTCAGCTACAAATGTTTTTATTTATTTTATTTTAACTTTTTATCAAATATAATTTTTATGGTTTAGTTTATTTATTAATTGCGTAATGTTTAAACCCAAAATAATCATAAATAATTAATGAAATTTCATAACTTGGTACAAGATTACAAAACGAAACGGGTTTTGGAGACCCGATTTTTACAAATGTTACAGTATCCCCTACTTTTAGGAATTTCATCCCGAAATTTAAACAGTTGAAGTAGTAGGGAAAAGATGAGGGTATTTTTCACGCATTGAGTCTTCACGTTCCCAAGTAAACTCAGGTCCCCGTTTCGACTCCCAGCGTACCCTAACAATAGGAATGCGGCTTCGTCGTAGACGCTTTTCTCCATAGTCCATAATCTCCACTGGTCTTTCAATAAAATGCATGGATTCATCGATCTGAATATCTTCTAGTGGAATATGAAGATTCTCATCAGCGAGGCACTTCTTCAAGTTCGACACGTGGAATGTGGGATGAATCCTGTCGAGTTCTTCCGGTAGGTCAAGCTTGTATGCTACAGGACCTACTCTTTCGAGTATTTTGAAAGGTCCTACATAACGTGGTGCTAGCTTTCCCTTTTGACCAAAACGAACTACTCCCTTCCACGGTGATACTTTTAAAAGCACATGATCACCAACGCTAAACTCCAAGGGCTTCCGTCGTTTATCTGCGTAACTCTTTTGACGACTTTGAGCCGCTAGAAGATTGTTTCGGATTTGATGAATCTTATCTGTGGTTTCTTGGATCAATTCTGGACCAGTAATTTGTGCTTCCCCAATTTCGTGCCAACAAACAGGAGATCGCACTTTCGACCATATAACGCTTCAAAAGGTGCCATGCCGATGCTAGAATGATAACTGTTGTTGTACGAAAATTCAACTAACGGTAGATGGGCGTCCCAATTTCCCTTGAAGTCTATGACACATGCTCTAAGCATATCCTCAAGGGTTTGAATGGTGCGCTCAGACTGTCCATCAGTTTGAGGATGGTAGGCGGTACTGAGATCTAATCGAGTGCCCATAGCGGATTGTACTGCTTGCCATGTTCGTGAGGTGAAACGACCATCACGATCAGAAATAATACTTAATGGTACTCCATGTCGGCTGACGATTTCGTTGATATAAATACGAGCAAGCTTTTCGTTCTTGAAATCTTCTCGAATAGGGATAAAGTGAGCTGATTTTGTAAGTCGATCTATAATCACCCATATAGTGTCATACCTACTAGAAGTGCGAGGTAACCCGGTAATGAAATCCATGGTTATATTTTCCCACTTCCAAACAGGTATTTCTGGTTGGACTAGAAGTCCTGAGGGTCTTTGGTGTTCAGCCTTTACTTTAGAACAAGTGAGACACTTGGAAACAAAAACGGCAATATCTTTCTTCATTCCAGGCCACCAATAGGTGTACCGTAGGTCTTGATACATCTTATCGGCTCCTGGGTGTATAGAATATCGCGTCTTATGAGCTTCATGCATGAGTGTTTCACGAAGATTGATGTGGTTAGGAATCCATATACGATCTAGGTAATACAAAATACCATCAGATTTAGTTTCAAGTTTTAGCTCGGCTCCACAGGACATCTCTTTTTGTACATCTTCCTCTGTTATTGAAACGTGTTGAGCTTCTCGAATTTGATCCTTAATATTGGTTATAATTTGCGAACATAGAAGATGAATGGAGTTCGCATAACCCTTTCGACTAAGTGCATCAGCCACCACATTTGCTTTACCAGGGTGGTATCTGATTTCACAGTCGTAATCGTTTAGGAGTTCGACCCATCTTCGTTGCCTCATATTTAACTCTTTCTGATTGAAGATATGCTGAAGACTCTTGTGGTCAGTGTAGATTTCACACTTCGTACCATAAAGATAATGTCTCCATATCTTAAGAGCAAATATAACAGCTCCAAGTTCAAGGTCATGAGTGGTGTAATTCTTCTCGTGTGTCTTGAGTTGCCTTGAGGCATAAGCTATGACTTTTCCTCTTTGCATGAGAACGCAACCTAATCCTTGCCCTGACGCGTCGCAATAGACTACAAAATCATCACAACCTTAGGAAGTGTGAGGATTGGTGCATCACAAAGTTTTTGCTTAAGAGTTTGAAAAGCTTCTTCTTGCTTGGTCCCCATACGAATGGTTTTCCCTTATGGGTTAAAGCCGTGAGTGGCACCGCAATGCGAGAGAAGTTTGAAATGAACCGACGATAATAGCCAGCTAGTCCAAGAAAAGACCTTACTTCAGTTGGTGTTCGTGGAGCTTGCCATTCTTGAACTGCTTTGATCTTTGATGGGTCCACATGTATTCCTTTGTCATTGACTACATGCCCGAGAAATTGCACCTCTTTTAACCAGAATTCACATTTAGAGAACTTGGCATAAAGCTTTTCCTTTTCTAGAAGTGCAAGAACAAGTCGCAGATGACGCTCATGATCAGCTTTAGATTTTGAATAGATAAGAATATCGTCGATGAATACAATAACAAATCGATCAAGGTAAGGTTTGCAGACTCTATTCATTAGGTCCATGAAAACAGCTGGTGCGTTGGTTAATCCAAACGGCATAACCATGAATTCATAGTGACCGTATCGAGTTCGAAAAGCAGTTTTAGGGACATCTTCTTCATGCACTCTAAGCTGATGATAGCCAGATCGAAGGTCGATTTTCGAAAAACAACTGGCACCTTGTAGTTGGTCAAGAAGGTCATCTATGCGAGGTAAAGGATATCGATTTTTGATAGTTAACTTGTTGAGCTCTCTGTAGTCGATGCACATGCGAAAAGATCCATCCTTTTTCTTTACAAAAAGTACAGGTGCACCCCAAGGCGATGAGCTGGGGCGTATAAATCCCTTGTCAGTCAACTCTTGCAATTGACTGGCTAGCTCTTGCATTTCAGAGGGGGCGAACCTATATGGAGATTTTGCCACTGGTGTAGCACCAGGTATAAGATCGGTACGGAATTCGACATCTCTGATTGGAGGAAGTCCTGAAATGTCGTCAGGAAAAACTTGTGGAAAATCTTTTACAACAGGGATATCTTCAAGTTTCTTTTCTGAGGTCCCCTTCTTGATGATATGGGCTAAAAACGCGACATATTTCTTGCGAAGATATTTTTAAGCTTGAAGACAAGTCATTAATTTGAGCCCTTTCGCCGAGGTTTCTCCAATAATTCGAAGAGTCTGACCGTTTGAAAGAGGAATACGAATAAATTTCTCACGACATACAACTTCCGCATGATGCTGACTGAGCCAATCCATTCCGATTATGATGTCGAAACTTCCCAGCTTCATAGGAATAAGATCGACTAAGAAATCGTGGTCGTTTAGGGTGAGCGTACAGTTGCGTAAAATAGAGTCTAATGAAACTGGTTTTCCGTCCGCAACTTCCACCGTTATGGATTCCGCGAGCTTATCCCGATTTTTGCTTAAGATAGGTTCAAATTCTAATGACACGAAACTTCTATCCGCACCAGTATCAAATAACATAGAGGCATATCTACCATTTATAAGAAACGTACCGTTGACCACATTGCCGTCAGCTCTGGCCTGGTTTGCGTTAATATTGAAAGCCCTTCCTCTAGCAGGTGGAGGAGCTTGGTTTGCTTGGTTCACAGGGTTGGCTTGAGCCTGAGCATGAATAATATTGACCAGCCTTGGACATGTGTTTCTGAAATGACTTGGATCGCCGCAATTGAAACAAGCCCGCATAGGTTGGCCCATAGGGTAATTGGGTTGATAGTATGTTTGGGCTAAATGTTGAGTGGGTGGAAATGGTTGTTGTTGTTGGGCTTGACCCATTAATTGTTGGTGGGTTTGGATTATAGGTTGGTGGCGGTTTGTTCGTTGAAACGTGCGGCAGTTTTGAACAGTGTGTCCGGCGCGACCGCAGCCGGTACAGTATTGGCAAGGATAGTCAGGGGAGTGGTGATACTGACAACGGTTACATTTTGGTAGTGGCCCTGTGTATGGTTTTCTGTATGGCACGGGCGGAGGAGTGGCTTGAGTGATGGGTGCCGTAGGAACAGGGGTGTTGGTTTGGGTGACTGTAAAGTTCCTGGCGTTACGCTTCCTCTTGTTAGCAAATTTAGAGGAAGGAGTGTGGTGGTTTGAGGTTTGTCCCTCAGCAGGGGTTTTCTTCTTTTCCTCCTTGAACTTCCCATTGCGAATTCGGTTTTCGGTCAGTTCTGTCGCCAACTCCATGGCAGCTTCTAGTGTTACCGGTGAAACGCTGAGGACCGAATCTTGGATTTTCGAGGGAAGTCCTCGAATGTAATGTTCTATCAGACGGTAGGTTGGAGTGAATAAGTTTGGAACCATTTTGTTCAACTCCAAGAACCTTTTGTTGTAAGTAGAGTGATCACCATCTTTCTGCTTCAAGGCATGAAATTCATCCTCTAATTTCTTAATTTCACTCCTAGACAAAATCGCCTAGTCATGATCTCCCTTAACTCCTCCCAAGTTAAGGCCATCGCATCTTCTGTTCCCCTCTTTCCTTTCTCCGTATTCCACCAAGTGAGAGCTACACCAAGTAGTCTCCCGGTGGCATAACGAACTTTGCGATCCTCAGGACAATCGCAGTTTAAGAAAACGTTTTCCATCTCCTCGAACCAATGTAGGAGAGCAGTGACTCCCTCAGTCCCTTCGAATTTCGGAGGATCACAGGACTTAAAATGTTTGTAGGAGCATTTGTTGGTAGGGGGGTTGTTGATGATCTGGTCCTGTTGTTGAGGAGGGTTAGTAGGATTTGCAGCAAGGGCTTGTTGTACTTGTACTACGATATCAGGTAATATCGTGGCCATTTGATTCGCGATATGAGTGGCCAAACGTTCCCGAGACTTTTCCGATTTCCTACTCCTTCGATGCGGTCTAGACGACATCTACAGGATCATAAAATGAGAAGATTGTGAGTTTATGGTATTTTTTTTTTGTGTCATGTGTCTTTAAGAAAAATGAAAATAACATAAATATCAATAATGCAACTACATCCAAAGGATGTCTTGGGTTCGCTCATGTTGGGCCTCAAATGTCCCCCATACCTTCACCTATATAGTCATGTGGGCCCCCATGGCTATTGGCTTGGTAGGATTCACATTAGTATTGGCAATTTAACACTCACATCCCCCGAATGCTAACCACAAAATATGTTCATGAGATGTTTGGTCGGAACGTGTCCAGGTGTAGACACAATGACAACTCAAAGTGGGATTAGCTCTCACGACGTTTGGTATAGCATGCTTTGGCCTAATAGGTATTTCGTACTCTCATCGTTAGTCCCCAGGTAGGCAAACTGGTCCTTTATTTTGGATTTATACGAATGCCAGCCTAGACAGGACGTTCCGACTACCGGTACTAGTACCCTTCCAGTTACTACATGCCCGTCATGAGAACTCACTTTGATGAGATTTGAAAACACGAAAATCATTGTAAAATCAATCATGATGTGGTGTGTGCTTGCATGGATGTGATATGTTATGATCATACGATTTCATGATAGGCATTATTTGATAATACATACTTATGAACATGCTTGAACAATATCAAATAGAACATTTAACATAAACATATAAACATCATGAAATTTGGCATATAACACACAAAATTCTTATAAGTTTCTAATCGACTATAGTATAGGCTCTAAGGGTCTAATAACCTATCCTATATCCCTATAATCATGGCTCTGATACCAATCTGTCACACCCCGACCCGCAGCGGAAATAAGAGTCGGGGCATAATTGGGTTATCACCAAAGCACATGACATTTACTATTATGTTTCATAATTAAATGAAGTCAAAGTTACATTTCTCAAACATCCAAACATGTTCATTCATTACAAGGGAAAATAACCAAACATAATAATCCAAATACTAAATCGTTTTATTTCTTCTAATCCAAGTCCTACGTGTTCCTAGCTGCTGCTGGTTCACCTGTATCATGTGTAAAATAGGAGGTTTTTGGGTCAACATAAGTTGGCGAGTGAACCTTATAGATAAACATTTGATAATGATTTTATGGTTAGTTTATCAGTAAAACATTGTGCATAATCATAAAAGAGCACATGTATGTAATCAAACATTGGCCAATATCAGATACAATTACAATATACATTAACATTTAATAGCATACATGAACATACCAATATCATATAATAACTAACATAAATGAACTGTGCGATCAAGGCTCAATCAAACGGAGCTGATCGTATTGCATGAACTGGAAATGTAAATTGAACTGTGCGCTCAAGGCTCAATCAAACGGAGCCGAACGTATTGCATAAACTGGAAATGTAAATTGAACTGTGCACTCAAGGCTTAATCAAACGGAGCCGAGCGTATTGCATGTATTGAAATGTAAAATGAAATGACCGATCAAGGCTCAATCAAACGGAGCCGATCGTGCGGGCACGCCCTGATCAACCGCATAATAAAATGGGGATCAAACTCAACCTCGATGGATGGGGAGCTACGGCCTCGGCAATTGCATGTACTGAAATAATAACTTGCATCTAATAATGACTACTTAACAGCAACAAACTAATACACATGTCATGTTATGATGTATGCACAATAATCTCGTTATAATATGTTAATAAGCAAAGACACATGATACACCCCAAAATCGTGATTAAAACGGGGAATTTGAAAGGTTCACTCACCTTGGGTGCGTTGGATTGGAGATAGTGAGATGCGCACGATTTAGACGAGCGAGTCGACGAGGAATACTAACCTAAATAATAATAGAAAATATATTAAAATGGATGGATTTTATTAAGGATTTTAATGGGATTTTTAGATATATTTTTGTGAGTTTATGGCTATTTTCTATCTTTAAAAATGTTATTTTTAAGTATTTTAAATTGATTTTTAAAATTAAAATAAACAAATGAAAATATAAAAAAAAAATATTATTTTTACTGTTGACCGTTGACCGTTGACCGGTTCGGTCAGCGGTAAATGTTTGCGCCAAGCGGGATTCGAACCGGTGACCTTCCGTTCACGCGCACGTAGCTCTACCAACTGAGCTACGTGACTAACCCGTTAGAAACCCAGTTTTAATTATATTTATATACTTATTCGAATTTACCGAAAATTCCTTTATTTTGCAAAACGTTTTAATCTCATGGACCGGTGCTTGTGACGGGACTCGAACGCGCGACGTGAAGTTTATTTTGCACACAGTCCACCGCTGGACTGTGTGTCTAATCCGGTTATATTCTTGATTTATATTATACTTAACAACTACCCGCTCTAACCCGGTTAGTTCATGAATAAAAAGAGTGTTATTACGTAAAGCGTGTGTGTAGTAAGGATCGAACTCGCGACGTGATTATGAAATGTGCACACAGTCCACCGCTGGACTGTGTGTCTAACCCGTTTATAAACCGAATTTTAATTACTCTTATATTCTGCAATAGATTCATCTTCTTCGTCGGATTACAACTGTCAACGTATTTCAACTGGTTAAGGTTGATTTTGCAATTTTCTAAGATCTTAAACACTAACAGTAATTCAATAGTAAGGAATGGAAAGAGTTTAAAGAACAGGATTTACCGATTGGAGATAAACACAGAAATCCGGTGAAGGTTTTGTCGGTACAGGAATTGAGCTCCGACTGTTGAAACAATTAACAGTGTGGTTCGATTATTTATAGAATTAAATCATCTAAACAAGGTTTAAATGAAGTGTAGGGTATCTTACCCTTTCACAGTGGAATTCCGGCAATTTCAGAAACTTTCCGGCGAAGGTGAGATTTCCGATAATTGTTGGCTAAGATTGATTCTGATGATGGAATTGTGTTAGAGATTGACTAATCACATGTTTTAAACAAAAAGAGTCGAAGAAATTACCGTGAGAATGCAAGTCCCGATTTTCCGGTGAGTTGCAGAAAAATTCCGGCGATCGAAATCAGAGGGTCTTACAGTTCAGAATCTTGACGAAAATGGAATTGAGTGTTGTTGTGATAGTTATGAATCGCGCAAATGATCAGGACTTGGATTAAATCAGAGTTTGGTACGTTTTCGGTTTCAAATACCGGAAATGATGAAGTCTTTAAGTTCATTCAATTCGGACTTAATTAGAAACCGATATTCATCGGTTATAAGCTAGCCAAAAGAAGTCGAAATGATTTAGCGTTCGGTTTGCCGGTTTTCGTTATTCAGATGGCACCAATGGTTAATTCGAGTTCGCGTATAAGATCCATTTAGTTGCCAATTGTTACAGAAAACACGTTGTGGCGGAGTGATTTGGGAAGTGGATGTTAAGTTGTTGGAGGCAGTTGACCCGGGTTCGAGTCCGGTCAGCTACAAATGTTTTTATTTATTTTAATTTAACTTTTTATCAAATATAATTTTTATGGTTTAGTTTATTTATTAATTGTGTAATGTTTAAACCCAAAATAATCATAAATAATTAATGAAATTTCATAACTTGGTACAAGATTACAAAACGGAGCGGGTTTTGGAGACCCGATTTTTACAAATGTTACAACCGAGACTCACATCAACACGGTAAATACCTCGACTCTTTCTGTTTCAATCCATTGTTAGACTATCACTAACATCAATCCATCACCCAGAATCAATCCCAGACGACGTTGTCGGATATTCTGCTTTCGCCGGAAAACTTCTGAAATTTCCAGATTCACGCTGTGAATCGGTATGATCATCTAAACCTCCTAATAATCGTTGCTCAGTAATTCAATTTCATATCTAATCAATCAAAACTGTTAATTGATCCGAACAGACGGAGTTCACAAAACAGAGCCGACAATCCTTGCCGGAGTTCTGAGAAAGACAACTTGTTCCGGTACATTCTTTCCCCAAACCCTCTCTGTTCATCACATTTCAATCAACTATAAGTTCGTTAACTGAATTTAACAAGAAACAGTTGATTAACCGTCGTCTGTATCTTTGAACGAAGAAGATGAAGTCGGCCTATTGTATAAGATTAATTAAAACAAGACAAATAAACGGGTTAGACACACAGTCCAGCGGTGGACTGTGTGCAACGTCTTGAGTTCGATCCTTGTCACGACCCTATCCTCGGAAATAAATATGTTTTTTTTAAAACCGAACCGGGTTAACTCACTGAATGATGTTAAGTATAATAAAAACCAGAATATTAACCAGGTTAGACACACAGTCCAGCGGTGGACTGTGTGCAACACTAATCACAGGTCCCAGGTTCGAAACCTGTTGACGGCACCGGTTCGATACAATTAAAATCTTTTTAAAATAAATGAATTCTGATTAACTTAAATAGTGTATAAATATAATTAAAAACAGAAATATTTCGGGTTAGACACGTAGCTCAGTTGGTAGAGCTGCGTGCACGCGTACGGGAGGTCACGGGTTCGAGTCTCACCTAGCGCATACTTATACACGACCGAACCGGTCAACAGTCATGGTCAACGGTCAAAGTCAAAAGTCAACATTTTTTTATATTTTTATTTATTTATTTAATTTAAAAATCAATTAAAAATACTTAAAAATAATGTTTTTAAAGTTAGAAAATAGCCTTAAACTCACAAAAATAAACCTAAAAATTCAATTAAAATTTGTTAATAAAATCCACTTATTTACCGTACCTTTCCGTTATTAACTAGATTAGTTATTCCTCGTCGATCAACTCTCTAAACTCGTGCGCATCCAACATCATCAACCAAACGCACCCAATGTGAGTGAATCTCTACCAATTCCCCGTTTTAATCATATTTTGGGGTGTATAATGTGTCGCTATTTATTTATTTCAATTAAACACTTGTGCATCCATCATATTCATGATCAAATGTGTTGCCAATATATATCAATTGTTTGTGTGGTTAATGTTTAGATTTAAAGTTATCATTTTCAGTACATACATTATCATAGGCCACCGCTCCCCATTACCTATGAGCGTGAGCTGTTCCCCATTACCTATGAGCGTGAACGAGGCGTTGCCAACATAAGATCGGCTCCATTTGATTGAGCCTTGATCTCACATACATCATCATAGGCCGTCCGTTCCCCATTACCTATGAGCGTGAACGAGACGTTGCCAACATATACATTGTCATTCATATCATATACTCATGTAAGGTGGTTTGTGATTGTTTGTTTACATACGTTTGTTCATATATGATTATTGCACAATTTTTCCATATTAAATACAACAAGGAATCCATAACAAATGTTTTTAACAAGGTTCACTCGCCAACTTTTGTTGACCCAAAAATTCCCCATTTTTACACATGATACAGGTGATCAAGTTGAAGCAAGAAACATATAGGGCGGCCTAGAAGAATAAACCAGTTTAGATTTTGGATTGTTTTAGTTAATTTTTCCTTTCCTTGTATTGTATGAATTTGACTTGAATCTTTGAGATGTAATTTGAATTTAATAAATATGAAACATATTAGTAAACATCATGAGCTTTGGTGATAACCCAATTATGCCCCGACTCTTATTCCGCTGCGGGTCGGGATGTGACAGATTGGTATCAGAGACATGACTATAGGGATATAGGATAGGTTATTAGACCCTTAGAGCCTATACTATAGTTGATTAGAATTTTTAAATTGTTTGTGTGTTACATGCAAAATTCATGATGTTTATATGCTATATGTTTATTGTTACATTCAATGTTATGCAAGCATGTTCATAAATACATACTATTATACAATGCTCATCATGAATCATATTCTCATAACATACCATATCCATGAGAGCACACACCTCACAATTCTTATGATTTTTACAAGGATTTTTGTATTTTCAAATCACATCAAAGTGAGTTCTTATGACGGGCATGTAGTAATTGGAAGGGTACGAGTACCGGTAGTCGGAACGTCCTGTCTAGGCTTGGCATTCGTATAAATCCAAAATAAAGGACCAGTTTGCCTACCTGGGGACTAACGATGAGAGTACGAAGGACCTATTAGGCCAAAGCATGCTATACCAAACGTCGTGTGAACTAACACCACTTTGAGTTGTCATTGTGTCTACACCTGGACACCCTCCGACCATACATCTCGCAAACATATTTCATGGTTTTCATTCGGGTGATGCGAGTGTTAAACCGCCAATACCAATGTGAATCCTACTAAGCCAATAGTCATGGGGGCCCACATGACTATACGGGCGATGGTATGGGGGACATTGGAGGCCCAAACATGAGCAAACCCAAGACATCCTATGGATGTAGTTGCATTATTGATGATTATGTTATTTTATTATTTTAAACGACACATGACACCTAAATACTCCTTAAACTCACCATCTTCCTATGTATGTTCCTGTAGATGTCGGCTAGGCAGCTACGTGGAGGTCGAAAGTCAAGAAGGTCAAACGAACGCTTGGCCACCCAAATCGCAAAACAAATGGCCGCGGTGCTTCCTGACATCGTTATTCAAGTCCAACAAGCTCTCACCGCGAATCCCATCAACCCACCCAACCAAGAGGATCAAAACGTCGACAACCCTCCCTCCAAGAAGTGCTCCTACAAACACTTCAAATCTTGCGATCCCCCAAAGTATGAAGGGACCGAAGGTGTCACCGCTCTCCTCCATTGGTTTGAGGAAATGGAAAACACCTTTCCTCAATTGCGATTGTCCCGAGGATCGCAAGGTACGTTACGCAACCGGGAGACTATTTGGGGTAGCCCTGACCTGGTGGAACACCGAGAAGGGTAAGAGAGGAGTTGAAGCTGCTATGGCCTTAACGTGGGAAGAGTTAAGGGAAATAATGACAAGACGCTTCTGCCCAAGAAGCGAACTCAAGAAGTTGGAAGATGAATTCTACTCGCTGAAGCAAAAGGAAAGAGATCATACTTCCTATAACAAAAGATTTCTTGAGCTGAACCAGATGGTTCCTAACTTGTTCACCCCAGTGTACCGCTTGGTTGAACACTACATCCGAGGTCTCCCCGCTAAAATTCAAGACTCTGTTCTCAGCATTTCGCCTACAACTCTTGAAGCTGCTATGGAATTAGCTACCGAGCTTACCGAGAATCGTATTCGCAACGGCAAATTTAAGGAAGAGAAAAAGAAAGCCCCCGTTGAGGGCCAAACTTCAAACCATTCCACCTCCTCCTCAAAGTTTTCTAACAAGAGGAAACGAAATACCAGAAACTTTGCTGTCACCCAAACAAATTTCACTATCCCTGCTGCACCCATTACTCAAGTTGCCCCCTCACCCGCACCATACAAAAGGCCATACTCCGGCCCATACCCAAAATGCACCCGTTGCCAATACCATCACTCTCCCGAACACCCTTGTCAATATTGCACTAGCTGTGGCCGTGCAGATCACACCATCCAAACCTGCCGCGCACTTCAGCGAATGAACCGCAACCAACCCACAACCCAAACCCACCATCAAATAATGGGTCAAGCCCAATAACCCCTACTACTACCACCCACACAACATACGGCCCAAACCTACTACCAACCCAACTACCCCATGATGCAACCCATGCGGGCTTGTTACAACTGTGGAGACCCAAACCACTTTCGAAACACTTGTCCACGCTTGGTGAACATCATACATGCTCAAGCTCAAGCAAATCCGGTGAATCAAGCTAACCAAGCTCCTCCACCTGCTAGAGGAAGAGCTTTTAACATCAACGCCAACCAAGCTAAGGCCGACAACAACGTGGTTAATGGTACGTTTCTCATCAATGGTAGTTATGCATCCATGTTATTTGATACTGGCGCGGATAAGAGTTTTGTGTCCTTAGAATTTGAACCCATCCTCAACCAAACCCGTGATAAACTCATGGAATCCATAACGGTAGAAGTTGCTGACGGAAAACCGGTCTCATTAAACTCCATTATCCGAAACTGTACTCTCACTCTAAATGATCACGATTTTCCAGTTGACCTCATTCCTATGAAGTTGGGAAGTTTTGACATTATAATCGGCATGGACTGGCTCAGCCAACATCATGCTGAAGTAGTATGCCGCGAAAAGTTCATTCGCGTTCCTCTTGCAGACGGTCAAACCCTACGAATCTTTGGAGAAACCCCTTCGAAAGGACTCAAACTGATGTCCTGTCTTCAAGCCCGAAAATATCTCCGCAAGAATTATGTCGCATTCCTAACTCATGTTGTCAAGAAGGGAAACAAGGAGAAGAAACTCGAAGATATACCTGTAATGAAAGAATTCCCACAAGTCTTTCCCGACGACATCTCAGGACTTCCTCCCATGAGAGAAGTCGAATTCCGCATTGATCTGATACCTGGCGCTACACCCGTCGCGAAATCTCCTTATAGGTTAGCCCCATCCGAAATGCAAGTGCTGGCCAGTCAACTGCAAGAGCTGATTGACAAAGGATTCATACGTCCTAGCTCATCGCCTTGGGGTGCACCTGTTCTGTTTGTGAAGAAGAAAGATGGAACGTTTCGCATGTGTATCGATTACAGAGAACTCAACAAATTAACGGTCAAGAACCGCTATCCATTACCTCGCATCGATGATCTACTAAACCAACTTCACGGCGCCACCTGTTTTTCAAAGATCGACATTCGTTCTGGCTATCATCAACTCAGAGTACATGAAGAAGACGTCCCAAAGACCGCCTTCCGAACTCGTTATGGTCATTATGAGTTCATGGTCATGCCATTTGGTCTAACCAACGCTCCAGCTGTCTTCATGGATCTAATGAACAGAGTCTGCAAACCCTATCTCGATCGCTTTGTTATAGTCTTCATCGACGACATTCTCATTTACTCAAAGTCTAAGTCCGATCATGAACGACACCTTCGACTCATCCTCACACTCTTAAGAACCGAAAAACTCTACGCTAAATTCTCCAAATGCGAATTCTGGTTAAAGGAGGTACAATTCCTTGGACATGTCGTCAACGACAAGGGAATACATGTCGACCCCACAAAGATCAAAGCAGCGCAAGAATGGCAAGCGCCACGTACACCAACCGAAGTAAGATCATTCCTTGGTTTGGCTGGTTATTATCGCCGTTTCATTGCAAATTTCTCCCGCATCGCTGTACCACTCACGGCTTTGACACATAAAGGAAAACCCTTCATATAGGGACCTAAACAAGAAGAAGCCTTCCAAACCCTTAAGCAAAAGCTTTGTGACACACCTATCCTCACACTCCCCGAAGGTTGCGATGACTTTGTAGTATATTGCGACGCATCAGGGCAAGGACTAGGCTGTGTATTAATGCAAAGGGGAAAAGTGATAGCCTATGCTTCTAGGCAACTCAAAGTGCATGAGAAGAACTATACTACCAACGACCTAGAACTTGGAGCCGTTGTGTTCGCTCTTAAGATATGGAGACATTACCTCTATGGTACCAAGTGTGAAATATACACTGACCACAAGAGCCTCCAACATATCTTTAACCAAAAGGAGTTGAATATGAGGCAACGAAGATGGGTCGAACTTCTTAATGACTACGACTGTGAAATTCGGTATCATCCTGGCAAGGCAAATGTGGTGGCCGATGCACTCAGTCGAAAGGGTTATGCGAACTCCATTCGTCTTCTATGTTCGCAAATCATAACCGACATAAAAGATCAAATCCGAGAAGCTCAACATGTTTCTATAACAGAAAACGACATACGCAATGAGTTATCTTGTGGAGCAGAACTTAAACTCGAAACGAAATCTGATGGCATTCTGTATTATCTAGATCGCATATGGATTCCCAATCACAATAACCTTCGCGATTTCCTTATGAAAGAGGCGCACAAAACACGATACTCTGTACACCCAGGAGCCGACAAGATGTATCAAGACCTTCGATACACCTACTGGTGGCCTGGCATGAAAAAGGATATTGCTGTTTTTGTTTCCAAGTGCCTTACCTGTTCTAAAGTAAAAGCTGAACATCAAAGACCCTCAGGACTTCTAGTCCAACCTGAAATACCTGTATGGAAGTGGGAAAACATAACCATGGACTTCATTACCGGGTTACCTCGCACTTCTGGTGGGTATGACACTATATGAATAATCATTGATCGTCTTACAAAATCAGCTCACTTCATTCCGATTCGCGAGGACTTCAAGAATGAGAAGTTAGCTCGTATCTACATCAGCGAAATCGTAAGCCATCATGGTGTACCGTTAAGCATTATTTCAGATCGTGATGGTCGTTTCACTTCACGAACATGGCAAGCCGTACAAGCCGCTTTGAGTACACGATTAGACCTCAGTACCACGTATCATCCTCAAACTGATGGACAATCTGAACGCACCATTCAAACTCTTGAAGACATGCTTCGAGCATGTGTCATAGACTTCAAAGGGAATTGGGACGCTCATCCACCATTAGTTGAATTTTCGTACAACAACAGCTATCATTCAAGTATCGGCATGGCACCTTTCGAAGCGTTATATGGTCGTAAGTGCCGATCACCAATATGTTGGCACGAAATTGGAGAAGCTCAAATCACCGGTCCAGAATTAATACAAGAAACAACAGACAAGATTCATCAAATTCGGAACAACCTTCTAGCGGCACAAAGTCGTCAAAAGAGTTATGCAGACAAACGACGAAAGCCCTTGGAGTTTAACATTGGTGACCAAGTACTTTTAAAAGTATCACCATGGAAGGGTGTGGTTCGTTTTGGCCAACAAGGCAAGCTAGCACCACGCTACGTAGGACCTTTCAAGATACTCGAAAGAGTAGGACCTGTAGCATACAAGCTTGACCTACCAGAAGAACTCAACAGAATTCATCCCACATTCCAAGTATCGAACTTGAAGAAGTGCCTCGCCGATGAAAATCTCCATATTCCTCTAGAAGACATTCAAGTCGATGAATCTATGCACTTCATTGAAAGACCAGTAGAAATTATGGACTTCGAAGAGAAACGTTTAAGACGAAGCCGCATTCCAATTGTCAGGGTACGCTGGGAGTCGAAACGAGGACCTGAGTTTACTTGGGAACGTGAAGACTCAATGCGCGAGAAATACCCACATCTTTTTCCTGTTACCACTACTACTTAAATTTCGGGACGAAATTTCTAAAAGTAGGGGATACTGTAACATCCGTCGAAAAACGGGTTTTCAAAACCCGCTTCGTTTATTAATCGAATAGTCAGTTTTAAATTTTCGTTGCTTATTTATGACTTATTTTAATTTTAAACGATACATAATTAATAAACAATTTAGAATTTATAAACTATATTTGTTAAAAGTAAAAATAAAATAATTAAAAAGAAAAACAGGCTGCCGGGATTCGAACCCGGGTCAGCCGGATGAAGCTTAGCAACTTAACTCACACACATCCAACCACTCCGCCACTTGTGTTTTTTTGATGATATATTGAAACAATTAATTCATATAACAAAACTCGATATCAAATTCAGTCAACGACGCGCCCATTTCACAGTCGCCGGAAATCCCGACGACTTCGCCAATTATTGTCGGTTTCTTTTGACTTAGCGTGCGTATTAACACCTACATCGGTTATAACCGATGTCCAGTCCCGGGACATCAGTCATAACCGCCGGAGAAAGGATGACCAACGAATCAAGACTAAAAACAGACCCAATTCATTGTGATTCTTCCCTATAAATACACACCCAAGCCTCTGGTAGTCTTTTCGCTCAAAATCGCATCATTTCTCGAAGTAATTTCACTCGCCGGAAATATTCTGCCATCACCGGACTTTTGCCGGAAAACCGAAACTCACATCAACACGGTAAATACCCGAATCTTTCTGTTTCAATCCATTGTTAGACTATCACTAACATCAATCCATCACCCAGAATCAATCCCAGACGACGTTGTCGGATATTCCGCTTTCGCCGGAAAACTTCTGAAATTTCCAGAATCACGCTGTGAATCGGTATGATCATCTAAACCTCCTGATTTGCTCAGTAATTCAATTTCATATCTAATCAATCAAAACTGTTAATTGATCCGAACAGACGGAGTTCACAAAGCAGAGCCGACAATCCTTGCCGGAGTTCTGAGAAAGACAACCTGTTCCGGTACATTCTTCCCCCAAACCCTCTCTGTTCGTCACATTTCAATCACCTATAAGTTCGTTAACTGAATTTAACAAGAAACAGTTGATTAACCGTCGTCTGTATCTTTAAACGAAGAAGATGAAGTCGGCCTATTGTATAAGATTAATTAAAACAAGACAAATAAACGGGTTAGACACACAGTCCAGCGGTGGACTGTGTGCAAACAATAAAAACACGTCTCGAGTTCGATCCTTGTCACGACCCTATCCTCGGAAATAAAAATGTTTTAAAAACCGAACCGGGTTAACTCACTGAATGATGTTAAGTATAATAAAAACCAGAATATTAACCAGGTTAGACACACAGTCCAGCGGTGGACTGTGTGCAACACTAATCACAGGTCCCGGGTTCGAGACCTGTTGACGGCACCGGTTCGATACAATTAAAATCTTTTTAAAAAATATGAATTCTGATTAACTTAAATAGTGTATAAATATAATTAAAAACAGAAATATTTCGGGTTAGACACATAGCTCAGTTGGTAGAGCTGCGTGCACGCGTACGGGAGGTCACGGGTTCGAGTCTCACCCAGCGCATACTTATACACGACCGAACCGGTCAACAGTCATGGTCAACGGTCAACGGTCAAAGTCAAAAGTCAACATTTTTTATATTTTTATTTATTTATTTAATTTAAAAATCAATTAAAAATACTTAAAAATAATGTTTTTAAAGTTAGAAAATAGCCTTAAACTCACAAAAATAAACCTAAAAATTCAATTAAAATTTGTTAATAAAATCCACTTATTTACCGTACCTTTTCGTTATTAACTAGGTTAGTTATTCCTCGTCGATCAACTCTCTAAACTCGTGCGCATCCAACATCATCAACCAAACGCACCCAATGTGAGTGAATCTCTACCAATTCCCCGTTTTAATCACATTTTGGGGTGTATCATGTGTCGCTATTTATTTATTTCAATTAAACACTTGTGCATCCATCATATTCATGATCAAATGTGTTGCCAATATATGGTTAATGTTTAGATTTAAAGTTATCATTTTCAGTACATACATTATCATAGGCCGCCGCTCCCCATTACCTATGAGCGTGAGCTGTTCCCCATTACCTATGAGCGTGAACGAGGCGTTGCCAACATAAGATCGGCTTCGTTTGATTGAGCCTTGATCTCACATACATCATCATAGGCCGTCCGTTCCCCATTACCTATGAGCGTGAACGAGACGTTGCCAACATATACATTGTCATCATATCATATACTCATGTAAGGTGGTTTGTGATTGTTTGTTTACATACGTTTGTTCATATATGATTATTGCACAATTTTTCCATATTAAATACAACAAGGAATCCATAACAAATGTTTTTAACAAGGTTCACTCGCCAACTTTTGTTGACCCAAAAATTCCCCATTTTTACACATGATACAGGTGATCAAGTTGAAGCAAGAAACATATAGGGCGGCCTAGAAGAATAAACCAGTTTAGATTTTGGATTGTTTTAGTTAATTTTTCCTTTCCTTGTATTGTATGAATTTGGCTTGAATCTTTGAGATGTAATTTGAATTTAATAAATATGAAACATATTAGTAAACATCATGAGCTTTGGTGATAACCCAATTATGCCCCGACTCTTATTCTGCTGCGGGTCGGGGTGTGACAGTTATGACTTTGTCAAAGTAGACAGTATTGTATGAACATCCTCTAAGAGTAATATTTAAGATGAATATAGATATGTATTATTACATTAAGATGAGCCTCATTCAATATATGTTTATCTATAACCTTGAAAAAATGATATACATCAGAAACTTCTCACATGAAACTGCTCACTATTATCTGTTTTGTATGTTTTTTAGGTTAAAAATATTGTAAATTATCAACATCCTCTAAGTAACAGTTCTCTATTATTACATTAAGATGAAGATATGAAGATTTATACTCATATTAACCTCATTCAATATATGTTTATCTCTAACCTTGAAAAAATTATTATACAGCAGAAACTGCTCACATGAAACTGGTCACTATTATCTGTTTTTTATGTTTTTTTAGTCAAAAATATTGTAAGTTATGAACATCCCTATACAGATCTGTCATACATGCTATTAAAACTTCAGAGATAGATCCATGTGTTTGTATGTTCTTGAACATATATTTGTATGACAATAATAGCAGATAGATCTGTATTATTACATTAAGATGAAGAAGATGCAGGAGCCAGTAAGATCAATATAGATTCATTACAGAGATTTTTAATAGAATCAAATTTTACAAACATGTATGAACATCCTCTAAGAATAACATTAAGATGAATATATATTTTTACATTAAGATGAAGATATGAAGATTTTATATTCATCTGAACCTCATTTAACCTTGAAAAAATGATTATACAACAGAAACTGCTCACATGAAAGTGCTCACTATTATATGTTTTTGAAACTTTATATGTTAAAACAGATCTGTATCAATGGTAAGCTTTTTGTATGTTTTTTGAGTGAAAATATTGTAAGTTATGAATATCCTCTAGGTATACAGATATATCATACACGCTATTAAAACTTCATAGTTAGATCCATTTTTTGTACGTTCTTTAACATGAATGAGCCATTAGACAGATTTTATCAAGTTATGTAGGTACTATTAAATGTTTTTATTAGTTGATCATTTAGAATCCTATGAACTTGTATGAGAATTAAAGTAAACAGATTTGTATGAATGATATGAACATCGTTGGCAAGAATGATTACTGTTTTAACTTTTTGTTGTTATATGGAGATCTATTAACATCGTTCATAAAAAATGATGTAGCTCATATTTTTGTTCTTCATATGCTTGGTATATTTTGTAATTCTGTAACTTTTTAAAAGACAGTTTCTATATTAATTTAGAACAAAAATTAAATGGTGGAGCCTATCATTATCTCTCTTAATCAACTGGATGTAACAAAGACAGACGTGACTATTAAAGTTCGCATAGTCAAGCTTTGGAAGCTACTATCATTTAAAGTCAAGAATGCTATTCATGTTGTGGAATTGATCCTCATGGATGAGGAGGTACTTTATAATTTTTAAACACGTGTTTATTATATTATTTTTTCTATTGTCTCTTACACCATAAAACTTTATATCGTGTTAATAGGGCACCAAAATTCAAGCACGTGTGGCTGGTAATTATCTTGTAAAGTATGGACAACTACTTCAAGAAAAACGTTGTGTCCTGGTTTCTAAGTTTAACTTGTCTCCGTACCGCCCGACTCAGCAACCACATAAACTGTTTTTCAATTTCAATACCGACATCCTAAATTGTGATGACTTTGGTGGATCAATTCATGGATTCTCTTTTACTTCTTTTGATGTCCGCAATCGTGCCATTCCACTAGATTCTCCTGTTGGTCAGTGTCTATTAATTTGATTTTTAGTAACCAATCTTTTTTGCTTATATTCTTTCTGTTCTATGACACTTTTTTTTATTTTAATGTTTATAGATATAATTGGTTTTCTCGATGGTTGGTTTCCTATGATTGATCATACAAGCAAAAATGGCAAGACCAACAAAAAATGAGTTTACAACTTCGTGATCTAGAGTTACATATTCTTTTTTATTTTTTTTTATCAAATTATAATTATTTTATTAAATTATCTGTTATGTCACCTTTTCGAACATTTTTTTTATTAGGTACCTTAATGTTTATGTCACTTTGTGGGGAGATTATGCGGTGCAAATGTCAAAGTTTTTAGACAAGGAACCGAATGATGTTTTTGTGATACTGCAGTTTGGAAAATATAGCTTTCATGAAGGTTCTGATATTTAACCAATAACCTTATCTTTCTCATTAAGATTCTATATAGCTTACATATTTCGATAATTTATTTTTTTTATTTTCTTATATACTTATTTTGATATTCACTATTTCGGTAAGGCATTTGTTCTTTCCAAAGCAACACATTGTATCTGAACGAAAGTATTGATGAGTTAATTGATTTTCAAAAGAGGTATTGCATACATTTTTTTTCTCTCTTGAGCATTTTTTTACTTTTACTATCAGTTCTTAATTGTTTTCTTATTCTATTCTATACTTATAATTTTAATTATATGAAGGTTACTTGAGAAAAAAACGGATCCTGGTTCTTTAGGCCGTTCTTGGGGTTCCTCTCAACCTGGAAAAAGCATTCATGATGATTTTTTGGGTGAAACTGAGTTCAAGAACATAGATGATATTAATAAAATCGAAGTGGAAACTAATGTGATTGTACTTGGTACAATCATAAGTTTCCCGCATGGTGTTGAGTGGTATTACAATTCTTGTAAGGATTGTATGAAGAAGGTTACGGTTTTGTATGTTATAAGTGACGATGATGATGGTTTAGATTTAAGTGAGGGCAAACATACCATTCGATGCATAAACGATGCTTGCAATGAAAAAGGTGTTTCTGTGGTTCCGAGGTAAATTAGTAACCTTATGTTAACCTTAAAAATTTTATACTTTATAATGTATAATAACTTAACTATTTAGACCAATTTGTTAAATTTAGGTTGAAACTTCAAATCAGGATACAAGATGGTACCGGTATTGCATCTCTAACTTTGTTAGACCATGTAGCTCGAAAATTAATTGAAAAGAATGCTCAAGAGTTGGTTGATAAGTTTGTTGATGTATTTTTTTTGGTTTTTTTGTCTCCCCATTTTTTACAATTGATTAAATTTTTCATGGCTTACCAATGTTTTTATATCTTTTTTTTATATAGGGTGAAACGGATAATCTGCTCTCGGAGGAAATTAATAATCTGGTTGGAAGAAGATGACGTTTAAGATTGAGATTTCTTACTTCAACGTGAAGCATAACTACAAGTCATTCAATGTCAAAAGATTTTCTGATGATCCCGCAATAATTTCTCAACTTGAATCAAAGTTAGGGATTGAGCATGTATATTATCTTACCTTTTTTTTATATTCAGTTCTTACATTTTTACTTTATTTTACCTACATTCTCGCTTCATAAATTTTTACTCTCCTTTATTTTTTCAACTGTAGGTTGACATTTCAAACTCGATGAATACCACATCTGGTGATTTTGAAAGTACTAAAACTGTCGATCTTAAGGTATTATTTCTAAACAAATGATTTTATACAACCTATGTATTTTTTAACTTTCTGTTTTAGCCATTGAAAAAAAATTGTTTACCATAAGATATTATCTTATATCAATATTTAAGGATGATACCCCAATGTCACTGATTGGTTCAAGCACTGGATCAATATCTGCTGCTGCGAAAAATGTTGAAAACCTGAGGGTTCATTCAGATCTGAAGCGTAATCTTGTGGACTCATATGATGATGGTGAGTCATCAACAAAAGCTCCTTTAGGCTGCAGTGAAGGTGTACATTTTTTTATCAATTTTTGTTGTATTTTCTAACTCTACTTTTCTAATCCAGTTTTTCTAGTTAATTTAAATTTCAACACTTATAGCAAAGAGAAGTGCAATACGAGAAAAAATACTGCTTACTCAAAGGTTTTCTTTTTTTGGTATTTTAAAGACATTGCTATTTCAAAATACATAGGTTTTATTTATATTAATAAATCTATTTACCTTAATATGCAGGATTCTATATAAGTTACCACTGATTATGAGACCCCGGTTTCCATGATGGATACAAGTGTTTCCACAATTGATTCAAGTGCTCGCGGTATGGGTTTGCGTAACAAAAGGCCAGGAAAGTTGAAGACACCAATCGAGCTGAAGCATACTCTTGCGGAAGAATTTGATTGTGACGATTCTAGAAGTAAAGATCCATTAACTATTAAAGAAGGCCCTAAGTCACTTTTGATTCCCAAGACGGAAAAATGATCATATTTTTCCATTGTTAAGACAATTCATTTATCCATGTTTAGGATATCTACCTTTTATTTTTGAAAACTTATGTTGTTTAAGATCAGCTGTATTTTTGGAAACTTATGTGTTTAACTCAGCTGTATGAATGGATGTTTAATGTTTTCAGTTGTTTAATTAAATTTATCCTTGGTTTTTAATCTACAGATTGAACTTATGAGGAATATTACCTTAACTTGACTCCATTTTTATAAAATGTATATATGTATGTATCTATTTTCCATTATCTATTTACAAATAAGATGAAGATATCTTTAAGATTAAATCATAGCTATTTTAACTTAAATGTTAATTACTAATATGTTTGTTTAATGTTGAAGTTACTATATATAATTTTATAACTAAATTCTTTTTATATTTTTTTTCATAGATATACATCATTATTCAAATACTGAGAGTCAGCACAGTAGAAAGTTACGTAAACTGTATTTGGATTCAAGAAAGGCTAAAAAAGGATCTGTTTCAGATGTTTTTAATAACAAAGAGAATTTCATAAACAACTCACTATCTTTTAGTAATTGTACCACTGGAAGTATGAGAAGCCCTTTATCTGACATTACAGTAGGTACTATATTAAGATTCTTGTCCCCTCCGCATCTACAAATATATTGATAACGTAATTTTTTTTCATTATCATAGAAAAAAATGTTGATAGGGCACCAAAATTCAAGCAAGTGTGGCCGGTAATTATCTTGTAAAGTATGGAAAACTACTTCAAGAAAAACGTTGTGTCCTGGTTTCTAAGTTTGAAATTGGTGATAACTTGTCTCCGTACCGCCCGACTCAGCATCCACATAAACTGTTTTTCAATTTCAATACCGACATCATGAATTGTGATGACTTTGGTGGATCAATTCATGGATTCTCTTTTACTTCTTTTGATGTCCGCAATCGTGCCATTCCACTAGATTCTCCTGTTGGTCAGTGTCTATTAATTTGATTTTTAGTAACCAATCTTTTTTGCTTATATTCTTTCTGTTCTATGACACTTTTTTTTATTTTAATGTTTATAGATATAATTGGTTTTCTCGATGGTTGGTTTCCTATGATTGATCATACAAGCAAAAATGGCAAGACCAACAAAAAATGAGTTTACAACTTCGTGATCTAGAGTTACATATTCTTTTTTATTTTTTATCAAATTATAATTATTTTATTAAATTATCTGTTATGTCACCTTTTCGAACATTTTTTTTATTAGGTACCTTAATGTTTATGTCACTTTGTGGGGAGATTATGCGGTGCAAATGTCAAAGTTTTTAGACAAGGAACCGAATGATGTTTTTGTGATACTGCAGTTTGGAAAATATAGCTTTCATGAAGGTTCTGATCTTTAACCAATAAACTTATCTTTCTCATTAAGATTCTATATAGCTTACATATTTCGATAATTTATTTTTTTATTTTCTTATATACTTATTTTGATATTCACTATTTAGGTAAGGCATATGTGAACAGTTCTTTCCAAAGCAGGACATTGTATCTGAACGAAAGTATTGATGAGTTAATTCATTTTCAAGAGGTATTGCATACATTTTTTTTCTCTCTTGAGCATTTTTTTATTTTTACTATCAGTTCTTAATGTTTTTCTTATTTTATTCTATACTTATAATTTTAATTATATGAAGGTTACTTGAGAAAAAAACGGATCATGGTTCTTTAGGCCGTTCTTTGGGTTCCTCTCAACCTGGAAAAAGCATTCATGATGATTTTTTGGGTGAAACTGAGTTCAAGAACATAGATGATGTTAATAAAATCGAAGTGGAAATTAATGTGATTGTGCTTGGTACAATCATAAGTTTCCCGCATGGTGTTGAGTGGTATTACAATTCTTGTAAGGATTGTATGAAGAAGGTTACGGTTTTGTATGTTATAAGTGACGATGATGATGGTTTAGATTTAAGTGAGGGCAAACATACCATTCGATGCATAAACGATGCTTGCAATGAAAAAGGTGTTTCTGTGGTTCCGAGGTCTATTAGTAACCTTATGTTAACCTTAAAAATTCTATACTTTATAATGTATGATAACTTAACTATTTAGACTAATTTGTTAAATTTAGGTTGAAACTTCAAATCAGGATACAAGATGGTATCGGTATTGCATCTCTAACTTTGTTAGACCATGTAGCTCGAAAATTAATTGGAAAGAATGCTCAAGAGTTGGTTAATAAGTTTATTGATGTATGTTTTTTGGTTTTTTTGTCTCCCCATTTTTTACAATTGATTAAATTTTTCATGGCTTACCAATGTTTTTATATCTTTTTTTTATATAGGGTGAAACGGATAATCTGCTCTCGGAGGAAATTAATAATCTGGTTGGAAGAAGATGACGTTTAAGATTAAGATTTCTTACTTCAACGTGAAGCATAACTACAAGTCATTCACTGTCAAAAGATTTTCTGATGATCCCACAATAATTTCTCAACTTAAATCAAAGTTAGGGATTGAGCTTGTATATTATCTTACCTTTTTTATGTTCAGTTCTTACATTTTTACTTTATTTTACCTACATTCTCGCTTCATAAATTTTTACTCTCCTTTATTTTTTCAACTGTGGTTGACATTTTAAACTCGGTGAATATCACATCTGGTGATTTTGAAAGTACTGAAACTGTCGATTTTAAGGTATTATTTCTAAACAAACTATTTTATACAACCTACGTATTTTTTAACTTTTAGTTTTAGCCATTGGAAAAAAATTGTTTACCATAATATATTATCTTTATATCAATATTTAAGGATGATACCCCAATGTCACTGATTGGTTCAAGCACTGGATCAATATCTGCTGCTGTGAAAAATGTTGAAAACATGAGGGTTCATTCCGATCTGAAGCGTAATCTTGTGGACTCATATGATCATGATGAGTCATCAACAAAAGCTCCTTTAGGCTGCAGTGAAGGTGTATATTTTTTTGTTTTTCATCTTATCAATTTTTGTTGTATTTTCTAACTCTACTTTTCTAATCCAGTTTTTCTATTTAATTTAGATTTCAACACTTATAGCAAAGAGAAGAGCAAGACGAGAAAAATACTGCTTACTCAACGGTTTTCTTTTTTTGGTATTTTAAAGACATTGCTATTTCAAAATACATAGGTTTTATTTATATTAACAAATCTATTTACCTTAATATGAAGGATTCTATATCAGTTACCACTAATTATGAGACCCCGGTTTCCATGATGGATACAAGTGTTTCCACAATTGATTCAAGTGCTCGCGGTATGGGTTTGCGTAACAAAAGGCCAGGAAAGTTGAAGACACCAATGGAGCTGAAGCGTACTCTTGCGGAAGAATTTGATTGTGACGATTCTAGAAGTAAAGATCCATTAACTATCAAAGAAGGCCCTAAGTCACTTTTGATTCCCAAGAAGGAAAAATGATATATTTTTCCATTGTTAAGACAATTCATTTATCCATGTTTAGGATATCTACCTTTTATTTTTGAAAACTTATGTTGTTTAAGATCAGCTGTATTTTTGGAAACTTATGTGTTTAACTCAGCTGTATGAATGGATGTTTAATGTTTTCAGTTGTTTAATTAAATTTATCCTTGGTTTTTAATCTACAGATTGAACTTATGAGGAATATTACCTTAACTTGACTCCATTTTTATAAAATGTATATATGTATGTATCTATTTTCCATTATCTATTTACAAATAAGATGAAGATATCTTTAAGATTAAATCATAGCTATTTTAACTTAAATGTTAATTACTAACATATTTGTTTAATGTTGAAGTTACTATATATAATTTTATAACTAAATACTTTTTATATAATTTTTTCACAGATATACATCATTATTCCAATACTGAGAGTCAGCACAGTAGAAAGTTACGTAAACTGTATTGGGTTCAAGAAAGGCTAAAAAAGAATCTTTTTCAGATGTTTTTAATAACAAAGAGAATTTCATAAACAACTCACTATATTTTAGTAATTCTACCACTGGAAGTATGAGAAGCCCTTTATCTGACATTACAACAGGTACTATATTAAGATTCTATTCCCCTCCGCATCTACAAATATATTGATAACGTAATTTTTTCATTATCATAGATATGGCTGGTTACAGAAACAGAAATACCACACCACATTCATGTTTCAAACATATGTCTACTCTCTCCACCGTAGATTTCACGAATATAACCCAAAATTCTGGAAAATGCCGGAGTACTCTAATGGTAACGTCATACTTTTTTAATGTTTATAATATATTGTAATTTTAACTATAATATATATACTTATCATATCTTATATAATTTTATTGTAGGTTTAAATAATTCCAAGGACATTTGTAATAGTCAACCTACTCAAAATTTAAGCCACAGTTTTTTCGATAAAAGAAATTTGAATGACTTACCCGTTGAAGAAGTTCATGTGATGGACCTTAAAAAAGACGAATTTGTTGGCATTTCAAAAGGTACATGTTATATTAATTTTAATTTTAATTTCTGTTGAACTATAAAAATTCTAATTACAAATATTTACATAAAAAAATTTCAACAGATTATGTTGATCACCTTGATCAGAACGTCACTTGCCAAATATGTCAAGCAAAATTATGGGGTGACGAAATTCGTAGAACACCCACAAAAAGCCAATTTAGTTCAAGTTTTTCAATGTGTTGTTCATATGGTAAAGTTCAACTTCCTCACATGAAGCCACCAACTCCGAGTTACCAGTGTCTTTTTAGTGCTTTAGATTCAAAAAGCAAGGCATTCCTTAGAACATCCGTCGATACAATTCCATGTTCTCATTTACTTCCATCGGTGGAAAAGTTGATTCTTCCATTAATAGAGGCAATGCTCCTTATATATTTAGATTGGGTGGTCAGAATTACCATAGAATGGGAAGTCTTCTACCAGAAGATGGAACTAAACCAAAATTCTCCCAGCTATTTATTTACGACACTGACCATGAAGTTTCAAACAGACAATCCGTTTTTGGGTACGTACTAAATGTTACCATTACATTTCTTAAAAATTTCTTATATTTTGAATTTTAAATTATATGTGTTTATTTTTTTAGCGAATCTAATAAAGCTTCTTCATCAACATCTCGGTATCTTGATCTTCAAGTTATATAACATATACAAAATATGTTAGACTCGGAGAATGTTTTGGTTAAAACATATCGGATTGTAAGAGAATTTTTTTAAAGAAAATTGCCATGCCGACCTAAAGTTGCGGCTCATTGGTGGAAGGCAGCAAGATGGAAGAACATACAACTTACCAACCGCTTCTGAGGTGGCAGCTTTAATTGTTGGTGACATTGGCGATTCCTTAGAAAATAGAGATATTATTGTTGAAACTAAATCTGGTGGTTTACAACGTATCAGTGAGTTACATCCGTCGTCTCTTGCTCTCCAGTATCCTCTTTTGTTTCCTTATGGCGATGATTGCTACAGAATTGACATTCCTCATAGAGGTGTTACTCCTTCTACATCAACCAAACGAATGTATGTCACTATGAGAGAGTTCTTTGCATACAGGATACAAGACCGACCCTGTGTGTTTTCATTAATTCTGAATTCACGTCGCCTATTTCAACAATTTTTAGTTGATGCGTATACCATGATTGAAACTGAGAGACTAAACTACATACGTTTTCAACAGAAGGTTCTAAGATGTGATACTTATGAGAACCTTTCCAATTTACGTAACCATGGTAATATAAGTGTATCTAACACTGGCAAGCGTGTCATACTACCTTCGTCATTTACTGGCGGTGCTTGGTATATGATGCAGAACTATCTGGATGCAATGTCTTTATGCAAGTGGTATGGATATCCAGATTTTTTTATAACAGTAACATGTAATCCGAAATGGCCTGAAATTAAAAGATTTCTTAAGGACAGCACTTTAAACCCTGAAGACTGGCCTGATATCCTATCTAGACTGTTTAAAATCAAGCTCAATTGTTTGATCAAAGACTTGAAGGAGAAGTCATTATTTGGCAAAGTTTCAGCAGGTATTTATCATGAAGTTTTTTTATGTATATTTAAAAATTTAATACAAACACTTGATATCTTATTTCCTTTCATTTTTTAGTTGTTTATACTGTGGAGTTTCAGAAGCGTAGGCTGCCGCATGCGCATATATGTTTATTTATGCATCCCGATCACAAGTTTCCAACAGTTGAACACATTGATCCCCTCATTTCTGCTAAAATTCCCGACAAAGATGATGATCTAGAGTTGTATAATCTTGTCAGTGATTTCATGATTCATGGTCCTTGTGGTCATGACAACATCAACTGTCCATGCATGGTAGATAATAAGTGTTCTAAGGGATTTCCAAAGAAATTTCGTGATCATACATCTATTGACAGGGATGGTTTTCCTCTTTACAGAAGAAGAGATTCTGGAACATTTATTGAAAATTTTGGAGTTAAGCTAGATAACAGAAGTGTTTTCCCTACAACAAAACACTTTTGAAGAGATATCAGTCCCACATCAATGTTGAATGGTGCAATCAGGCCGGATCTATAAAGTATTTATTTAAATATATCAACAAAGGTCCTGATCGGGTTACCGCTTCCATTGTTGAAAGCAACACATCAAACGAACCTGACCCGCCGGTGGATGAGATCAAAAAATACTATGATTGTCGATATTTGTCTGCATGTGAGGCATCATGGCGTATATTTGCATATGATGTTCACTATAGGTATCCGACTGTTATTCGTCTCCGATTTCATCTTCCGAACCAACAAAATGTTTTATATAGTGAAGATGATCATATTGATCAAGTTCTCAACATGACGTCAATTAATTCTTCAATGTTTTCATCTTGGATGGATTGTAACTAAAGTGATGACGTTGCCCGAGAGCTTACTTACGTTGAATTCCCTACTAAGTTTGTTTGGAAAAAGGCTGAACGGTGTTGGAAACGAAGGAAAACTTTTGCTTTTTCAATTGGAAGAATTCATGCTGTTTCTCCTACCCTTGGCGAGGCTTATTTTTTGAGGATTCTTTTAAACAAAGTTAAAGGTCCCCGATCCTTTGACGACATCCTCACTGTAATTGGTCGCAAATTTAATACCTTTAGAGAAGCACGTTATGCTCACGGTCTATTAGATGATGACATGGAATATATAGAAGCTATCCAAGAAGCAAGTCATTCAGGCTCCGGTTTTTATCTTCGCACATTGTTTGCTACAGTGTTGACGTGCCACACTTTGTCTTTGCCGGAATGTGTATGGGAAAAAACTTGGGAATTATTATCAGATGGCATCCTTTATAAACAACGTCTTATTTTAAAGAATCCAAGTATAACTCTTTTTTAATAATTTCTATTTTTCAGGCTTTTTTTAATACTTAGGTTTATAGACCTCATACATAAAAATAATTTACTTTTTTGAAAAAACTTATAATCCTATAGTATAACAAATATTTTGTTTCTTATACACCGGATAATCTTAATCTTAAAATATATCTCACTTTCTTATTTCAGATTTATGCCTTTCTGATGATCAAGTTAAAAATCTGACTTTGTATGAGATTGAGAAGATTTTAATTCGTAATCATTCCAGCTTACGAAACTTTAATACAATGCCTTTCCCTGATCATGAGTTGATTTCTAATTCAAATAATCGTTTGATTACTGAAGAGCTAGATTATGATAGAATTCATCTTGAAGAGGAGTTTCAGAACCTTTTAGTTTCATTAACCGATGAACAAAGATTTATTTATAATAATATTCTGAAAGCCGTTCATGCGAACAAAGGTGGTTTTTTTTGTTTACGTTTATGGAGGTACCGGTAAAACATTTCTTTGGAAAACGTTATCTTCATCTCTAAGATCGAAATGGGAAATTGTTTTAAATGTTGCCTCAAGTGGGATTGCATCTTTGCTGCTTACAGGAGGTAGAACAGCTCACTCTCGATTTCTCATCCCCATTAATCTAAATGAAGACTCAATTTGTCCTATAATCCCCAACAGTGATGTTGCAAATCTGTTAAAGAAAACATCATTGATTATATGGGACGAAGCACCAATGATACACAGACATGGTTTGAAGCTTTGGATAAAACTTTAAAGGACATATTGAATTTTGATGGTTCTGATAATTCCGAAAGGCCATTTGGAGGTAAAACAATCGTATTTGGTGGAGATTTCAGACAAACTCTTCCTGCCATTCAAGGTGGTAGTAGACAAGACATTGTTAATGCTTCGTTGACTTCTTCCTACCTATGGGACACGTGCAAAGTACTCACTTTAACCAAGAACATGAGATTGACTGCAGGAAATGGTATTAATGATGTTGAGCAAACACAAATCTTTGCTCAGTGGTTGTTGGATTTGGGTGAAGGCAAATTAGGCGGATCCAACGATGGTGATGCGATTATATACATACATGATGATCTTTTAATCATTGATTCCGTTGATCCTATTTCAAGTCTTATAGATTTTGTTTATCCATGTCTTATTAGGAATTACCAAAATCATGGCTTTTACCAAGAAAGAGCCATTCTTGCATCAACGAATGAAGTTGTTGACGAAATTAATTCTCAATTATTGTTCATGTTTCCAGGAGATTCCAAGGACTACTTCAGTTCTGATAGTATTTGTGAGTCAGAAAATCTTCAGGATGGTTTTGATCAAAGTTTATACTCTCCTGACGTACTTAAGGTCTTAAACTATCCGGTGTTCCAAATCACAAATTAGTACTAAAGGTCGGTGTTCCTGTAATGCTCCTTCGAAATATTGATCAAAAATGGGTTGTGCAATGGAACTCAATTAAAGGTAATATCACTTGGAAGGCGCGTTATTTAAGCAGAGGTGATATCTTGAAGCAACATTGGTGCTCGAACTTTTATTCCTAGAATTGGTATAATACCTCAAATAAGAAGGTTCCTTTTAGATTTCAACGAAGACAGTTTTCCTCTTGCTTTATGTTTCGCTATGACGATTAATAAAAGTCAAGGGCAGTCGTTATCCAGAGTTGGTTTATTTTTGAAACATCCAGTATTTTCTCATGGTCAACTTTACGTTGCTTTGTCGAGAGTCAAGAGTAGAGACGGACTTAAAATATGCATTCTTGATAATGAGGGTAAGCTTGCGAATACGACATCTAATGTTGTCTACAAAGAAGTTTTTACTTATTTGTAATTTCTACTTATATTTGTATTTGTATCTCTATTTTGTTGTTTAATACAATCGAAAGGATACTTTTTTTAGCTTTAAACACATAAACGATTCCCAAGTTAGACATATGTATAATCATTAGACAAGAAACGAAGTCATACCAAAAGTTGTCATCTATTAAAGACAACATCATCGTTAGACTATAGGTTAATACATTACATGTTTTTACTTCATCAGTTCTACCAAAAGACCCTAACCAACAAACCTATTCATCAGTTTTTCACCACCACCCTAATTGTGCATAACTACCAAAACTACCCTGTACATAATTACCAACCAAAATGTGTCTAAAAGACAAGTTTTTCACCATAACCCAACCCTCAAAAACTTCCACCAGAAAGAGTACCACCAACTGTTTATAACAATAACTACCACTTTAAAGTTCATTCACGAACCTTTTCTTTTTTATCTTCTCCACAACCTTTGTCAATGTCAATAGCTGAGTTGACTTCTGAAACTCAAAGTACATTTCAGCTCCGAAATTGATATTGCAAGCCTTCAAATAACTTGACCAATCAACAAAACCATATCTGAACCCTTTCCCATGTTTTTCCGATCTTTTCATCAAGTCCTTCATTTCACCGGAGAGGTTTTTAATCGTCACCTCTTCAAGATTGAAAGGCGTCAATCCCAATTCGGACGAGAGTTTTGATGGCAGCCGCTAGAAACACAATATTGTATGATTTTTTATAAAACTATTAATATGTAATTGAGACACTGAACTAAGTAAACAATAAGATTTTAAAAAGCTACAATTCTTTTTTCTGCAATTTTTGTAAATTTCAAAAACCACTGCGCCAACATCTTGTGCTTCGTTAACCCTTTGAACGCTCTTTTGCCTTTCAGGACTTTTGTTATTAGCCACTATCATTCTGCTACGAAGACTCCTCTTTGACTGAACCTAATTGAAATAATTAGAACATATTATACAATATATATTAATAAAAAAGTATGATAAATAAGTTTTAAGTTTTTACCTACATCTATTACTATGAAATATAAAACAGTTTCATTTATGTTTATCAATACCTGCACCTCATCTACTTTAGCCTTGCCTTTAACCCTTCACAACACCAATACTATCATCTTCTGAGCTTCCTTCAATATCTTCTTCCGACACAGCAGTCACTAAATTTGATTCCATCTTTTTTTTTCGCATTCCCAGTATTCTATAAATATAAAAATACATAATACAAAAATCAGTCTAATAATAGACACTATTAAAGAAATATATGTGAATCTTTCATTGTCGTATAGCGTATGTTCTATTTCAATCACGTCCACCTTTTTTAAGAAAACTTCTGTTCCGGTTTTTGGATCGAAAACAGTAACATCATAGCTATTGGAATCCAGCCTGGTAAAAATCAAGAAATACTCATTATCAATGGGACTTCTTCCACCACCTTATGCCATCCCGCCTTGAAACAACCACTTTCCTTGCCTCCTTCCAGTTTAACCTTCCAACACCTGTCTCCAAAATACACTGTTGCTATACCACCTTTGAAATTTTTACCATAGAACTCTTTAAAAAACTTATCTACCATTAGCTATAATAAAAAATAAAAAATTATTAGTACACTATTTCACAATTTTAAAAGTTGTTAAAAATGACACCTGAACTAATTAATATTTAGTAACTTACAGACATTCCAAGTTGGGTTTCAACATGCGCTGTAATATACGAGTTGTGACATACCAAATCTTTAAACCACGATACTTCAAATTTCAACTGTCCAACTACTTTTATCAAAACTCCATCTTTGTATTTCATTTCATTAGCTCTAACTAACATGACACATCCATCCGTAAATATCGGCCCATCATTTCTTTTCCTTATACGTACCCGATCTCAAATAGTCACCATCACGTATCTCAACTGTTTTACAATAGGGGATCTTATCCCCCCATAAAACAGTTGCAAAATCTTCAGGTATCATCTAACAAAGTAATAGCAAACATGTGAAACTATAACCTCAAATATTATATAACGTTACCATGTATTTAAAAAAAAACATACCAAAAACACAGATTCTTCTTTATCAATAAAAGTGAGGAAGGAAGGAGCCATTATCGTCGAATCCATATCTGCATAGAATCATTAACATACTTTAAAATACAATCTTATAACCCACAAGGATCGGAAAAAAACACATAAATAATTTCACAAAAACAGGGTATTAATCAATCGCAATCAATCCCATTTCATTTTTAAGGTTTTAAGTAATGTAAACCAACAAAAAGTAAGAAAACGTTTAATAATCTGCTATGCCATCCGATCATTATCGTTTAAACGTTTTGAATGATTTAGGGTTTGATGATAAACGAGACATAAACATAAATTATCTGTGATCATTAAAGAAGTTAATAAATCCACATAGAAGACGAACATTGCAGTTCCGGTCATCATTATTTCGTATTCATGACTATAAATTATGATGATGTAACACCTAAACTACAAAAATCTTCCAAAAATCAAGAAACGAGATTAAAGTAATGTTAACGTTTTTTGAAGTTCCCGTTGAACGTTTGTGCAGAGAGAAGTGCTTGATCGCCGAAATCGTTGGTTGATAGAATGGTAGGTGGGTTTCTGTGTTTTGGGAGGGAGAAGTGGGGGAGTGTGCTGCGTATTGAAGAAGATTTGTAAATTGTTGTATCCGTTTAAAAGTGTTTATTTTTTTCCAGAAATTTATAATCCCTTAAAAATATTTATATTTTTGTTTTCAATAAATTTTGTATTGTAAATTTAGAAGAAATCATTTAAAAAAAATACATGTGAATATGTTTTTTTTAAAACAACCCATACCCCGTGAAGGTCACGGTTACATAGCCGAGATATAAAGAGATATAATATAATATGCTAAGTTGGACATTTTATTAAGTTCATTTAAATGGTTTGAATTTTGGTTTATGTGAATGTTTTTTAGGTTGTCGATCACTTTCATCTTAATTGTTAAGATTTTATACTAATAAAGCTTAATAACCATACAAAACAGTATTGTGTAGCTTGGATCGAGTCGCATTAACATGTTACTTACTATGAAGACTTTTCAACTTTACTTTGGTCTTTCGATATTCAAGAACAAAGACGGAATCAAACTATGAATTATTTAGTTACGTTAAGCTTACTAATAAGACATATAATATTTTCTACAAAGAAGTTTTTACTTACTTGTAATTTGTATTAGTATTTCTTTGTGTATTTTGTTTTTTTAAACAAAAAAATCATACATTTTCATTGCATTACACATAAACGATATAGAGATTAAAATTATGTCTCTTGCTGTATGCTTTGCTCTGACCATTAATAAAAGTCAAGGGCAATCGTTATCCAGAGTTGGTTTGTTTTTTAAACATCCAGTGTTTTCTCTGGTCAACTTTATGTGGCTTTGTTCTAGAGTGAAGAGCAGAGACGGACTCAAACTAGCAATTCTTGATAATGAGGGGAAGCTTACTAATAAAACATCTAATGTTGTATACAAAGAAGTATTTACTTACTTGTAATTTTTTTAATATTTCTTTATGTATTTTGTTTTGTTACGGAATCAAAGCAAACCTTTTCATTGCCTAACAAATAAACTATATACATTATTGTTTTATAGCATAACATATAAACAATAAGAAAATAAGAATATTTAGAGCAAGTATACAAAAAATGAATTCATACCAAAATTTGTCATCTATTAAAGACAACACCATTGTAATACTAATAGTTTTTACATCATATGATTTTGGTTAATCTGTTCTTCACAAAGACTTCACAAAGACAACAAGTAATCACCCATCAAAAAGTTATCCCACCTGTGCATAACCACCAATCAAAATCAGTCTAACCTAAAAGTTTTCAACACATCCCAACATTCAAAATCCCAACCACAAAGACCAACCTACAACTAACCATCCATCAAAAAGTTAACACACATGTCTACTTACAACAACCATAAGCACTCATTCCGAGTTTCATGCACGGGACCTTTTGTTTTTACCTTTGTGTACCACTTTTGATAACATCAATAGATTTGTAGACTTTTGGAACTAAAGAACAGTTCATCCCCTAAGCTGATGTTGCAACCTTCAAATAAGTCAACCAATCCTCAAAACATAAGTAGCCATTTGCATGCTTATCTGATCTGGTCATCAATTTCTTTATTTCACCTTTGTGGTTTTGAACCGGACCTTTTTAAGGTTATTAGGAGAGAGATCCAATTCACGTGACACTTTCGCTGGTAGGCGCTGGAAAACACAATATTCATATGTAACTCAATATTTAAGTAACTAAACCAAAATAATTAGTCAAAAAACTTACAATTCGGTTTTCAGCAATTTTCGAGAATTTTAAAACAGTTGAATCAATCACTATTGCTCCATTAACCTTTTCAACTCCGCTTCTTTGAGTTTTCTGCGTCTGAACCTAACTAAATACATTTCAACTTATTATTATACATATATATTTAACAGAAAGTAACAAAAATAAGTAATAATGTTGGTGATGTACCTCAGAGTCATTTTGGTTATGAAAACCAGAACAACATCTACCTTAGACTTCCTTTAAGCTTCATAATTAAAGTCATATGTATGAATATTATATAATTAATAACAATACTAATAAAGTCATCCTTAAAAAATAAAACATATAAAACACTTGAATAAGAACAAGTTGAACACTAACATCTTTGGAATTTCCTTTAACATCATCTTCAGACAGAACGCCAGGATTTTTAGCCTCAATAGCTTGGTACTACAAAAAAAAAACACGTGCGTGTTAACGTTAGGGTGAATTCATTAACGAATATAAGAAAGCTTTGTAAATTTTAAACTCACTTTCCGCTTAACATGTGAAGGTCCAACAACATTCACCGTCTTTGATTCAACTATTCCATCAGCATCAGACTACAAATTTTTAAAACCATAAGACCAAAATCTTGATATCAGCATATTAGAAACAAATAAATCTAATATTTTCATTGCCATATACCGAGGGATCTAGAACAACCACCTCCACTTTTTTCAAATAAACCTCTGTGTCGGTGTCCGGATCGAAAACAAATACTTAAAGCTTTTGGAATCAATCATGGTAAAAACCAAGAAATATTCCTTATCTAAAGGGACCTCTTCAATCACCTTACAGCCATCCATCCGTCAAACAAGAACAATTGGACCATCCATCCATTTTGACCTTCCAAAATCTGTCTCCAAAATAAACCGTGGCCATCCCACCTTGAAGTTTTTTGTGTAAAAGTTATTCATAAATGTTGATGGTATTAGCTATAAAACAAATTCAAAATTTTTTACCTCAGAATAAAGAAAGAATAAACAGTTGTTTAAAATTAGTTCATAAGTAATATAAAATCACTTACAGACATTCCACATTCCCTATCAACTTGTGCTGTCAGATACGAGGTGCCACATACAAATTCTTTAAAACACAAAGCTTCAAAATTCAATGGCCCAACTGCTTTTAACCATATGGCATCTTTGAATTTCAGTCCATGTTCTCTGATCAACATGACCCCACCATCAGTTATTACAGGTTCTCCATTTCTTCTTCTAATACGTGCCTTCATCAAACTGTCACCATGGCGTATGTATACTATTTTACATATGGTACTGAATCTCCCCACAGCAAAGTCGCAAAGTCATTCGGTATTATCTAACATAGTGATACGAAACATGTCAAATTATAGCCTAATCCAGTATATATAACATTACAATGAACTGAAAAAAACCATACCAAATTCACAGGTTCTTCATCGTCAATAATTGTCAGGAATGAAGGTGCCAATTTTGTTGGATCCATATCTGCACAGAATTTGTTATTAATGAAAAAAGAAAATACATACTGGTTCTAATTTCATTCTTACAACTAATAATGATTCTAAAATTTCACATAAACAATTTAACAAAAAACAGGGCATTATTCAACTGCAAACATTCCACATCTCAGATTTAGGGTTTCAAGTAACCAAACCCAACATACACTAACAAAACATTGAATAATCTTCTATGTCATCTTAAGATAAGCCGTGTAATCGTTATAATCATCTAGGGTTTATGAAAATCGAATTTATAAATCAACATAAACAAACGATTGAAGTAAAATGGTCTTTTCCGATCATTATTATTTACTTTCAGAACATAATGACTAAGATTATCAAACAAATCAACTTCAAATCTTGAAAAAAAAACAAGAAAAGAGTTCAAAAAAAGTTTACCGGAGGCAGAGTTTTCTGATGAGTGTTGATTTATACCCGTCGCCTGAGTGTAATCTTGTGGAGATCAAGTTCTCTGCAACTTTCTTTGTGGACTTTCTTAGAGCGAGAAAATCGATGGAAGCGAGAGTAATGGAGTTAGGTAAGAGTGTTGAGTGTGAAGGAAGAGAGATGGATAATTCAACAAGTAAATCAATCCTCTTTTTTTCCCAAAATAATATTTTATTTATTTATAATAAATCATATTAAAATATTTATTTTGAATATAAGTTTTTTAAAATCAACCCATAACCCGTTAGACTCATAGGTATATAATTAAAATTTCGCTGCTATATTTATATAAAAATATAGAGACGTTGATGTTATTGAGTATATTGAAATCTTTTGAATTATGCGGTGACTTGAAATGTGTTTTTTAGGTTAGACCCAGTCACACATTCTTACTTTTTATCTTGAAATCTATTTTAAAAATATGTGACATATGAATATATTTTGCTACCCAAATGAGTTGAAGCTATGATCAAAATTGTTTTTTGTTACTCAATCACAGGTTACATTTCTGTCTCGACACGTCTATATGAATCATACCAAAAAATAACTTTTGAAGATATAGATTTTTTAACACAACCGATAATCCGTGAAACTCACAGGCACCTAACCTAGTTTAATTTATAAAACAAATGTGTCATTATAGTCCCAACCTTATGCGTTTTGGTACCAAGCAAGTTTAGTCGATTTGCATAATTATTTACGATTCACAATATATATGAAAAAGTAAAATATTATTTTAACCTACATCTTTTTAACTCTTTTAGTAGATTATAAGATAATCATCATCATCATCATACTATACTCAGTATATTCCACCAATAGCAAAGCTAAGGTAGGGTCTGAGGAGGGTAGGATGTAGACAGTTTACCTCTACCCCGTAGGAATAGAGAGACTGTTTCCAGTGAGACCCCCGGCTGGATAGTAGTTTTGCATCAAGCCTTGGACATAAGGCACATAACACTCAGCAATTGGGACAAAAGCGATTAGTGCATGTACCCCCGTGTCTCTCGGCTATCAACGCCACACATGATGCATGATTAACCTATGATTAACCTCGCTCGCTTTTTAATGTTATTTTACAAAATTAGTAAAATAACGTTAAAATTAGTGCACTTTTACTTTTGCCCCCCGAGGGCCCACATATATATACATTATATGTGCATACCGGCAAGCAGGCCCTTAGATTATAAGATAAGATTCTTTTAATTTAATTCTTTATTCAAAATCCTTATACAAACAATCCTATACAAGGGGTGAGCAAAATCCATTACCCTACCCAACCCAAGGAATACCCGACCCGACCCGATACTCTAGAACCGTTTATAACAATACCCGAAATACTACCCTAAATGCATACTCGGTTTCGGTTCTTTGGGTATTCGATTATATCGGTCCTCGGGCATAAGACCGACCCGGACCATGAGTTCCATCTATTTGTTTCAGTTTGGTTTAGCTGCTTACCAAATTAGACGTTCTGGAGCAGCCTTGCCATCTTCAAATTACAGTTCAATGTACCAATTTTCACATGCTCCATATATTTCTATATACCAGTTCAGTTCTGTTTACCAATTTACACATGATAGTTGAAGTTGAAAAGTTCCAGAATTTTTGTCTTGATGGAATATCAACAATAAGAAGTCAACAACAGTTATAAGAATTCAACAACATAAGAATTAAGAAGTCAAATAAAGTTCCAGAATTTTATAAGGGGGAAGGGAGTGGGCGGTAAAGTTGATCGGCAATGCGCGGCAACACCGCCGCCGTCCCCCTTTGCCGATTGGCAAAACGTGATGTGCGGCAAAGCTGTATGTGAAGCTGTTTGGGCTTTTTTGTCTTGTTGCTGCTGCTGCTGTATATTAAAAAAAAAACAATTTTCTAAACCAAATCTGTTGCTGCTGCTGTATATTAAAAAAAAAAAAACAATTTTCTAAACCAAAAATTGAATGGCACAAAAAATTAAATGGAGTGTTAAGGATCTTATCTATAAATAACTCCTAAGTTTCTTCCCACACCAATGTGGGACAAAGTAACTTCTTTGAAAAAAAAAGTTTATTTAAACACATAATTTAAAAAAAAAAAGTTTACCAATTCATCAAGTGTCTAACCATTGCCAACAATTTTAACAAAAAATTTAAACACTTTAGGTGGATTGACGTGGCACGCTCTGATTGGTTGATTTTAAAGTTTAAACATTTTAGGTGTTTAACCACTCCCTTCCTCCTAACATGAATACACGTTATTAACATGATGTTAATGTAAACAGCAAATATTATACATATCAGTTAAATGGATAATTAAGAGGGTTAAGATAATATTATGAATACATAAAGAACCGCATACATATCAGTTAATCATTAGCCGTGACTTTTTAATTAGGTCAACAGGGTTGCTGGCCCTAGCCCAATATGTATATTGAGGGAGTGCAAATCAGTCCAAAAAGTCTGCCTTGGGTTTTTCATGTTCAAAGAACCGGAACCGACCCAAACCGATTCTCATATAGAATAAGAACCGACACACTACCCTATATGTTGTGGTTCGGATCGGTTTCCGTAATTCATCAGTTCAGTATTCTAGTTTTCTCGAAACGGCCCTAAATATGCTCACCCCTACTATACATCCTTTATTGATGATAGATACACTTATCCGATAAGTATTAAATGGTCTTGCTATTCATACACTCTCACCTACCTACTTGTCTATTCACACACTATCCAGTGTCGAGCTGTGGCCAAAGCGCGGCGTTTTAGTCCGTCAACCAGACAAAGACTGACGGTTGTCTGACGGTCTGTTGACCGACCAAAACGCGGCCAAATCCCGACGTTTTGGTCCGGTCAACAGACCCGTCAGACAACCGTCAGTCTTTGTCTGGTTGACCGGACTAAACGCCGCGTTTTGGGCCACAGCTCGACACTGGGTAGTGTGTGAATAGACAAAGTGGGTGTAGCTCGACACTAGATAGTGTGTGAATAGACAAAGTGGGTGTGTGAACAGACATGCCGTGTTAAATTAAGTTTTGGCTGGTTATACATTTCACACACGTTGCGTTCTCATCATTACCACCATCCCTACTACCACCATCGCCACTGTTACCAATTACCATCACCAACCACCCAACAAACACACCCACCATCCACAACCACCACCTTCCGACCAACTTCACAACACAGCAATCGAACTAATGGCAAAGTTGTATGTGCAAGCGGAGCCACCGACGGATCTGAACCGAAACACCGAGTGGTTCATGTACCCCGGCGTCTGGACCACCTACATACTCATCTTATTCTTCTCTTGGCTTCTTGTTCTCGCCCTCACCGCCTGCTCTCCCGGCATGGCTTGGACCACCGTCAATCTCTCTCACGCTCTCGTATCCTCCTTTTCTTCAACCTTTTTATGTTCATCATCATTTGATTATATGTTATCTGTGTTTAGGGTTTTCAAGGTTTTTTTAGAGTTGCCTGATTTTGATAATGTTTAATTGCAAAAACAAGTTAGCTTGTGCTTCAATTTATTATCACTTGATTGGCCTGATATATCCTTTGGAAGAGTTCTTTTTGGGGGTTTTAGGCTTTTATAGGGCTAGTTTAGGCTGTTTTAGGTTAATTTCATGCTTTTATTTAGGTTGATTCCAGCCTTAATTAGGAGTTTCTTTTATCAGTTTTGGCCGGAAAATGCGCTGAACCTGCGCTTGAGAGTCTGAAACTGTGCCTTTCAGGGCGCAGCGCATATGGTGCGTGGGGCTGCACTTCAGCGCGTGCTTTTGACAACATAGGTACCGGTGGCTTCTGGTGCATATTGATGTGAGATCGTACACATGTTAAGTGGCGAAGCTTGAGATTTCCGACCCGGGGATGGGAAGTCAACGGACCTAAAAGTATACCTAAAAAAATTTATAAAATCGGGGGGTCGAAAACGTATATACCTAAAAAATTCCATACGAAAACTACATACCGGACACTACTGAGCAAAAGATCGTCACTAGCATCAAGAATCGTCAATATCAATATCATCAAAACCTTGAGACTTGTTATCCAGGGTAAGGCGGTCAAGCTACACCCCCACCCCCCACTAAGCTACCCCCATGCAGATGTTTATATGACACAATATGATAAGCTAGGTAGTCATCAAGGACCAAACACTTGCTTACTCCTGAAGCTTGAGTTAGCTATTTCCTGCAGTTATATTTTATGCACCAAGCCCTTAAAAAGACTCGAGTTTATGTGATATTATCGTGCAGGAACGCATTATCTAAACGTTTGCCAGTTCATCGTGCCATGTTATCTGTTACTTGTGGTCTTGTATATCAGTATATGTGTACAGTTTGGTTTGTATTCAGCTGAGTTTAAGTGTTAATTCTCTTTTTTGTTACATCAGATTACATATCACTTCTTTCACTGGAAAAAGGGAACACCTTTTGCCGATGATCAGGGAATCTACAACAGGTTGACTTGGTGGGAGCAAATTGATAGTGGCAAGCAGCTCACTCGCAACAGGAAATTTCTTACTGTTGTACCTGTAGTGCTGTAAGTTCCCGCAGTTTCCTTAAACCTATAAGCAGGGTTCCAAAGTTCATATCAGCATCACTATCTTCAGATATTATTGCATTTTAAAGTTCATTAGAGTGCATACTCTGCTTTCTCTATAATTGTATCAAGCGTCTTGCAAAAGAAACAATATATGCTTTCAGGAAACATTCCTGCTAATCCCATATTAGTCTTATATGATGATGATTTCGTTTAATGTGACATTTTGTACAGGTATTTGATAGCATCCCATACAACGGACTATGAGAACCCGATGCTGTTCTTCAACACAGTGGCGGTTTTTGTGCTAGTCATTGCCAAGTTTCCTCACATGCATAAGGTTCGAATTTTCGGAATTAATGCTGAAGAGTGAGAAGTATGCTGTTTGTATACAGGTGCTACTTCACTTTGCTGAATATATGTGCATCGATAATTTTGCATATCATAACAATTAAAAATGTATATTAACTTTTCTTTTTGGTTTTCATATTTATTTTCTCGTTTTATGTGGACGATAAAAACATAAAAAACGAGTCAATGACTTTGTAATATGCATATGAGATAGACCTTCAGTTCACACTCTATACCTAAGGGCCTAACTTAATATGTACGTTCAATGTTACATGCTCACACATTGCAATAGAATGTGTGCAAGGCTTGTTAAGTAAATATAACTTTGTAGATAAACTAATGTTATACACATATACATACATATAGGCTCCGATTATAGTGTAAACAAGTTACAAACAAACAACTAATATAAACAATTATCAACTAAATAGTTAAATAAAGAAGTGACTTAAAGAGTAACAAACCAACAAACAGGTATACAATCAGAAAGACAGAATATTAAAAATACACAAGTAACAAACATGTAAATAGAAAAACATAAACTAATGTAAGAACAATGAGAATCTAACATGGTTAACAAACCATGATGATTGATGGTAGGAAAAGTGTGAATCCTTGTACAGTTTGAGACTTGGTGATAAAACCCAGAAAATTTAACTAATCAGCTACAAATTTTAATCCATTTCGAGAAGGATTAAGTCTCCAAAACAGAATACAATTCTGATTTTTCTAAAAATACTAAAATCTGACCACTAAACTAAACACGAAGAAGCTCATTTAAACGTAAACTGAACAATAGTTACTTCCTGTTTTTCGGCCCCACTCACCCACGACCCCTTTTCTAACAGCATTCACATACTATCCCCTAAATTATGTGAGAGAGATTCATATTATAAAAAGTGGTTGTGAGTGAAGTAGAGAGAAAATGTTACCATTCATCCGTATATTTGAGGGGACACTGTTCACAATGTATAAGTTTTTAAGATATTTTGAAAGTGGTTGTTAGTGGAGGCGAGAGAAAAGATAATGATAAAAGTATGTAAAAAATATTTTTTAATTAAAATGAGAGAGAAAATATAGTTGTTTTTAGTGTAATTATAGGGTAGAAAATGATGGATAGGATATGAATGCTCTAAATTCCCTTTTGAAATGAGTTTAGATTCGTATCAATACATCCCGGCCGGTGAAACGACTCGTCCTCAAGTCGCCAATTTGATATTTGTTGATGGTTATGCCAAGCGATGAACCATTCCATTATAGCTTGACCGGTTTCCTGAACCCCCTTATTGTTTAGAACTTTAGTAGTGGGCTGGGAAATATCCAATGAAACAGGGAGTTGTCTATGAGCCATTTTGAACGTTGTGATATGAATGATAGGGTGGGTGCAAGAGCCCTGTGGAAACGCACACTCATAGACTTCCCTTTTGAAATGAGTTTAGATTCGTATCAATACATCCCGGCCGGTGAAACGACTCGTCCTCAAGTCGCCAATTTGATATTTGTTGATGGTTATGCCAAGCGATGAACCATTCCATTATAGCTTGACCGGTTTCCCGAACCCCCTTATTGTTTAGAACTTTAGTAGTGGGCTGGGAAATATCCAATGAAACAGGGAGTTGTCTATGAGCCATTTTGAACGTTGTGATATGAATGATAGGGTGGGTGCAAGAGCCCTGTGGAAACGCACACTCATAGACTATTGAGCCCGCCTTGCCAAAGACTCTATATGGCCTAAAGAATCTGGGTGATAACTTCGTATCCCTATGAATGGTTAAATCTTCCCCTGAGAGGTTTAGTGGATCCAAATCTTCGATCTCCGGATCTGTCTTCAATTGAAGACGTGGTTGCGTTAAAACAACAGGCTCATTCTCATGACATTTTTTGGTGGAAGTCGTTTTGAAGTTGGCGATAGTTTTGGGAGGTACAGTAAGTATCATTGATCCTACCAACATTATACACGGTTCTAGATTTCTGTATAAGCACTTTAGCCTTCGGTTCTTCTTTGAGATCATTCAATCCTTCATCAGTTGGTGTCTCTTTTATGCGCATCTACATCGTCTTCTTCAAATCACCGCCTGATTCTTCAATGTTACAGCCATCTTCAATCATCTGGGCTTGATTTCGTTAACGTCGTCCCTTAAAGATGCCATAATGGCATCTTATTGTGCTTCAATGGTTGCTAGTTGATCTACCAAATTCCTGGTTGTTCGATTTCCCGGTAATGGAACCAAATGATAAAACCTCGAAAATTAAACGACTCAACTTCAAACTTTGATCCATTTCGAGAAGGATTAAGTCTCCTAAACAGAATACAATTCTAATTTTTCTAAGTATACTAAAACCAAACCACTAAACTAAACGCAAAGAACCAGATTTAAACGTAAACTAAACAAAAGTTACTTCCTGTTTTTTCAGCCCCACCTGTCACACCCCAACCGATGGCGGAAACATCGGGGTTAGTGGCACTAGGTGACTAGATTGATTTCACGAGATGTTCCATAACAATCATTTAACATATCATAACCTGCTTAATATCCCATACTATTAAACGTAACATTTAAACAATTATTACAAAACGAAGATTTCTCATAAAATTCAACCGGGTTTGATTTCCCCTAGATTTCGTACATAAGTTCAAAATCTGAAATACATCAACAAACTAACTAAACAAACTAAACTACGCTAAGCATGCAACATCCAAGCATCCATAGCTAAAATCCTCAACCTGTTACATACGTTAAAATACAAGTCAATACAATTAAGTAAAGGTGAGCATACAGGTTTAAGTACTACTAGCATAATCGAGAAAGCGTTCGCGAAATAATCTAACTACACATCATGATACATTGAAACAATTCACACAGATTAGTATAGGCTTATTTCTCATGCTAACTAACGTGAGAAGGCTTGCGTGTCCATCATAACTAGCCCCGTCGGGTGTAAGCCACACTATAGTACCATACTAGCTAAGGAGGCAAGTTAACGAAAATAAGTCCTAGTCACATGTTTCTAGTATCACGTATTGAGCATATATAATCAGATTATTCGCGTGTGATAAACAGTTTGATTTGTGAAGTGATTTTGATATAGTAACGTATGTAACACCCAAAAAGTGCGTTTAAAGCGAAAATGGGTCAAGTATACTCACTGTGGGTGCGTTTTAGTTAGCTTAGAGATTCTGAGGAGAGTCGAGAAGAGCGCCGGATCAGCCTGCATACGCGAACGGAAGTGCATCAGTCTCCGAAAAGCTGAAACGGTTAAGTTTTGATAGGGCAGTACCCTAGTTCGGCGAACTTGTGTGTAAACACACAAGTTCGAGCGAACTTGTATGAAGTTTATTGAGTTGAGAGTTAAGTTCGGGCAAACTTGTAAGTTTCTTATGGAAACTTGACAAGTTCGGTCGAACTTGTGGGGTTTGATAAGAGAGGAGACAAGTTCGGCCGAACTTGAGGGCTTCTGAACTAAATCTTGGGCATTTCCACTCAAGTTCGGCCGAAGTTGACCCTTAGAGGGCAAGTTCGAGCGAACTTGACTTCCCATGCTGTCAAAATCAGTGCAATCTCGAGCGAACTTGATGTATTTCAGATTTTGAACTTATGTATGAAATCTAGGGGAAATCGAACCCGCTTGAATTTTATGAGAAATCTCCGTTTTGTAATAATTGTTTAAATGTTACGTTTAATAGTATGGGATATTAAGCATGTTGTGATATGTTAAATGATTGTTATGGCACATCTTGTGAAATCAATCTGGTCGCCTAGTGCCACTAACCCCGATGTTTCCGCCATCGGTTGGGTGTGACACCATCCACCCACCCACTAACCCTTTCCTAAATTCTCTCCTGAATTCGTATCACTTGGGTATAGAAGCAACAACAAATCCTTGTGCAATAGTTAAACCTCTTTTTAAAGCGTTTTCAGAAATTGAAGAACACCAATATAAAATAGATGCATGATTACCTAAAATCAAGATGTAAACTCTCGAACCCTAATATTCCAAAGGGTTAGGGGGAAAGGGCACTCAAGGGTAGTACCCTTGCCCAACCAATCAAAGGTATCCATGTCAAATTTCTTAAAAAGTACTCTTAAGCCAAAAAACACTTGTGGCGCATTACCCTTGTCATAATTTTTTTTAAATTTTAAGAAATTCAACAATTAAATTAACAAGCTAATAAAATTAAAGAAAAAAGACAAATAAAATAAAAATAGAAAAACAATAAAAATATAAACCAAACTACTCGGTTTCCTCCTCGAGGTACGAAAGATCTTGAGCTGCAAGATGGACCAAAAATTATTTCTAAGTCGAAAATGCGTATCTCGATCCATCAACTCACGAAAAACATTATCGTAAAAAACGGGTTCGACGACTGGATTGATGTAGACCGGTGAGAACGCATGCCCGTTGTCCTTTAAGATCATATTGTGCGGTATGATGCACGTATACGCTTGGTTTAAAAAAGCGTGAAGCGCACAAAAGCGATGAGGTCTAAAACCGATTTTTTAAAGTAAGCGCAAAAGTGGTGAGCTTTTCGTACGCAAAGCGCAAAGTGATTATATAATTTTTTTTATATATCCCATAAGTGTTTAGCATCCAATACCTATGATTTAGCTATAATTAAGCTTTATATATGTTTTAAAATGAAAAAAAAACATAAGTGTAAAGCATAAAAAGCCTGTTGTACAACACTCAGCTGCATAGAAACACCCCATGTATAAAAAGCGGCCTCAGCCTGCGCCTTAGGTCGATTCTCCCCTAAAAAGCGCACCTCATCTACGCTTCTTGTACACCCACCCTGCTTTGAAGCGCAAAGCCATATGATTTGCACCTTGGGTCGCCTCGCGCCTAGGCGCGCTTTTTAAAACCAAGCGTATACGCCATACTAATAATCTTGTCCACAGTCATGGGTCGTCTAAGTATGGCCCACTTTCCTTTTAGTGGACCAAAATCGCGCTCCACATCTTTTCTTGCCCTTCATGCAATTTCTTGAACTTCTTTTCGGATCGATGGGATATGGAAACGTTTTCACAAACGTTGACCAAGTAGGGTAGATGCCGTCGGTTAGATAGTATCCACATTTGTATGTATGTCCATTCACTTGAAATGGACACTTAGGTGTTGTCTTTTTTCCAAAAAGAGCTTCATGACCTCTTATGTCTGCGTCGCGCAGACCACGCGCAAACGTTTAGGTTTGAAGACTGTTTGTTTTCTCGAAGACCTTTCATTAGAAAAGCTCTGCACATCCTCTTTTTAGGGCAGATGTGGATTGTCATCTTCTAACCTCTTCTCATTCCCTATTTTGAAAACAAAGAGATGCTCCTCCCGACCCTAGCACCTTCTCCTCCACCCACATCCGCCCCCTACACAACGGCGCCACCTTCACAGCGGCCGTCGATTACCACAAAGGTAAGATTATAAAAAACAATGCTGCATTGCATATATAATAAAGGGAAAAATGCATTCCTTATTATGCGTGAATTATTTTTTAATATGATTGACGAATAATGGGAAAAATGCATTCCTTTTTACGCAGATAATAGGTTGAAGATACTGAAAAGGGTCAGGTTCATCTGAAGACTTTTTGGCCGAATATTTCAATCTTTGTGGCAAGTATTGTTGAAAGTTTGTTATTTAGTAATATTATAATTTTAATTAAATGATCCAGGATAGGTTCATCTGATGATTTTTTGTGTTAAATTTCAGAAATTTGTTGGTATTTTGCTAATTTGTTGGTATTTTGCTGATTTGTTGGTATTTTGCTGATTTTAGCAGCTTGCAAAAGTTAAAAAACAAACAGTCTTCTACATGCAGAGATTTTGTCACCTCTTTTACTACAGATGTGGTCCGCAGACTGCAGACGTTTTACATCTGAAAAAACAAACAACACCTTAGGTGCGGTTCCATTCAGTTCAGCTAGATATATTGGAGATTGTTGGAGCATATTGATGTCGTTTAGTGAACCAGGCAGACTACAACCAAAACCATAAATCTTGTGACGTAACTGATTCGACCATGACCGTTGGGTATTCGTGATCACCTCTCATATATTGGCCTCGTAACTCATTGGAACACATCCTCCAAACAAGATGCATACAATCGATGCTACCTAACACTCCCGGAAGGTGGTGTTTTTCTTCGTGATTTTTTACAAATTCACTACGTCGGTGCTTGTAGGCCTATGCAAGAACTCCTTACCGTACGATTGATTCAGCGTGTTACAATAAAATGAAGGCATTCCTGCATAGTCCTTTCGGACATTTTTAAGCAGTCGTTCTCGTCGGGAGTATTCCCGCTCTCTAGTTGTTTAACGCTGGATGTCACCTTTTGTATTGCCGTAAAATGCTTTTTCAACCTCCTCTCATATCCCTCTTGAAATCAAGGATATTGTGCTTCCATGACACCAACAAATTTTAAGAACAATTGTTTCAACATACGAAACCGGTAGGGGAATGTTTCTTGATCATACTTTGGTTCATCGACAATATAATCCTTCATAAGATTTTCGTTTCCTTGTACACGTTCACGTATGACGATTTTTTTTGGAATGTCCGACAACGATGCTTTGTCTTCCGCTTCCTCAAGCATCTCTTTGAAAAAAATTAAGCTACTATCGGTTGACAAAAAATCGTCTTCGAAATCGTTGGGCGGTAAAAAAAAACCCAAGTCATCGTAGGAGTAATTAGCCATTGAGAAATGAAATTGATTTGAGTGAAAATGGTATAAGATTTGAGTGAGAATGGTATAAAATTTGAGTGACGTGAAGAATTGGGTTGTTATTTATAAGGTAAATAAATAAATTTTGTTTTTTTTATATTAATTGCAAACAGTCATATGACCTCATAGGAGTAAAAACCCAAATAAACGGTTTAAATCAAAAGATAAAAGAATAGATAATTCTAACGGTCTCTTATGATACAAAAACACTACACAGGAAACGATTAATCGTGTGATACAAAAACACCACACAAGAAACGAACGATTAAGGCAAACTATACTTGAATTAGATACAAATAGTCAAAATGTCAAATACACCACCTAATCGAACCTTAGGCTCTAAAGAACACCATTCAATATACCAGTATTGAACTAGCATTGGAAATATCATATTATATGTATATATATATATATATATATATATATATATAAAGGCTATTTTGTCACATCAAGACCACTTTAGCCCCTTACCTTGTAATAATAAGTTTAGCCCCTTAATTTTAATAATGAAATATTTAGCTTCTCAACTTTTGTCCACATAAACCAACTTTGGCCCCTCAACTGTGGTAATAACATACTTAGCTTCTTAACTTTGGTAATTACCAAGGACTAAAAAAGGCGGAAACGGGTATCGAGGCGTGTTCCCTTAGCCTCACGAGGCGTAAGCCTCAAAACATTTAAAAAAAATTAAAAAGAATATATATATCTGATAAAAATCACAAATTAACATAAATCAAACATCATAAATAGAAAATAGTTCAATGAACAACTTAAACATAAAACAAACATCATAAAATAGTTGGAACAACTTATATTAGTAATATTATGACATCTAAATATCATAGAACTCTTTTTCCTACGCATCATCATTCTCAAAGTTTTCATCTGGTGTATTTAGGTCGTCATCGTCATCTTCATCAACCAAATGAATAACCCTTTTCCTTTTCCTCCTAGATGATGAACTCTCACCTGCTTCCTCATTTGACCCGCCAACACCACCGGTGTCATCTTCATCCCCACTCGGGTTGGGCATCCACTCATCATCCGACAAAACATCATCCACAACTATCAGGTCTTCATCATCTTTTAGATTTGATCGTCGCGCTCCGGTCAAAGATAATATTTATATGCCCTAATTACCCTTAACAATACGTTAGTGGTAGTAAGGGTAATTAGGGCATATAAATATTATCTTTGACCGGAGCGCGACACTCCGATCAAATTTTGGTGCCGTTGCCAAAAATGGTCGACCAAGAATAACCGTTGGTTGCTTAGTTCGGTCCAAAGAAACGTAATCAAGTACAAGGAAGTCCACTGGATAATAAAAGTCATCGACCTTTACAATCACATCGGTGACTATCCCGCGGGTAGTTTGGGAGTCAAGTCCGCCAACACCACGGTGGTGTTAGACGACTGAAGTGGACCAAACTCGTATTGGTCATACAAACTACCCGACAAGATACTCACCTCGCCCTAAGATCCAAAAGTGCCCGCGTCATTTTGAATTCACCCACTTGAATGGAAATAATGGGCACCCCCGGATCTTGTAGCTTTGGTGGAAGTGCACCCGAAAGAATCGAACTAACGTTTTTCAGTCAAATCAAGTTTCTTTGGAAACTTGTTAGTTCGCTTTTGAGTACACACGTCCTTCAAGTACTTAGCATATTAAGGTACTTGCTTGATTGCATCTAAGAGTGGTAGGTTAATTTCAACTTGTTTAAAAATCTCCCACATTTCCTCTTGTTGTTGGCCACGTTTTGCTACCACTTTCTTAGATGGTCCCAACAAAGCTTCGGGATAAGGGGCGGTATTAACCTCAACACCCTTTTCCTTAGTCTTTGGGACGGGGATGGTCACAACGGGGGTATTTTTGTTATTTTCATAAACAATTTTATTTTGACCCGTTTGACCATCAACACGCTCCTCATCACTACATCTTCATCGCCCCTTTTAACAAACTGAGGTGGTGGTGACTCAATACCAATGTCTATGACTCGACCACTATATAAAGAAATTTTGTTAATTGGTACCTCATGTGTTTCTTCGAGTTGAACCCTTGATGCGTAGGGTTCATGGTGATATCACTTGGAAATTCCTCCACTTCCGCGCATTTGGAACATCTCCTCCTCAAGTTGCCCAACTTACTTTTCCAATGCCTTGTGCGATTTATCACGTACCTCGAACTCTTTTCTCATCTCCGCCTTGATCTCTTGATTCGACGTGGTGATTGCATGCATGATGGCATCTAACCTAGAATTAAGCGAATCGTCACCACCCATTTGAGAGTTCGAATTACCGTCCCCGTTACCACCTTGTTGTAACACTTTGATAATTTCTTTCACGGTTTTGATACATCGATTACTCCCCTGGTTGTAATTTCTTTGGTAACCTCCTTGATTACCACCTTGACGGTTTTGGTATGATGAACCACCTTGGCCTCCACCTTGATTCCCCGGTTGGAAATTCGGGTTGGTTTGATTCGAAGCATTACCATACCGGAAATTCGGATGATTCCTCAAACCCGGGTGATAAGTGTAGTCTATATCATATTGCTTTCAGTCCCATACACTTGATTCACCTCTTTGGTGGATTGTGCCATGTCAACGTGACACTCCTCGGTCCTATGACCAATATCCCCACAATCGTCACCAGTGGCACAAATTGAATCACGTTTACATCCTTCTCTTCATACGGGTTAACTTCTGTTCCAATGTAGCAATTTCCCAATCTTTAGCACTTGAGTCTAAGTCGGGCAAAGATCGTGAAACTGGATGCTTCTTTGTTCTATCCGCCAATGCTATTGCCTTGGAGTTCTTACTCATTCTCTCTAAGAACTCCCAATCATCCTCTTCATGATTGTTCAATAGGTTCCCTTACTTGCGGATTGTAAGTACTTATGGTCTTCGCTTCTGAACCCCGCACGAAACACTTTAATAATTCCCACCTTTCGGTTTGGTGGTGAGGGCATTTCCGAACTAACTCCTTGAATCGAGTGAGGGCTTCATGTAACAACTCACCCGGTAATTGACGGAAAGCCCGAATTTCATCCGTGCATCATCGATCTTGGCTATGGAATAATACTCTTCTAATAATGCTGTTGCATTTCCGCCCCAGTGCGAATACTATTCGTCGAAAGAGTGAGGAACTATTGCTTCGCTTTATCCTTCAACGAAAACTGAAACAACCGAAGCTTCACCTCGTCTAATGCAAAATCATGACCACCGATGGTCCCACATATGGCGGAGAATTCCGCTAAGTGAAGGTAATGCTCCTCATTAGTTCTACCATTGAAATGCATAGAATGTTGATGTAATTCGGCTCCTTCTTCGTTATGTAGGAACAATAGGCGAATCGTTCTCGGTCACTATCGGCCTAAATCGGTCAATCACACCCCGTGGAGCTTGTGTTGCGGTCTACGTCTCGGACCATCAACTTCTTGGTTCACGAACCTCGGATTACCCCTTCTATCACCACCCCGGTCACCGCCTTGATTACCGCCTCCCACATATTGTGGAATCCGGTTACGATTGGCATTTTGATTGTTGTAATCGTAATTGCCATCGTCCCGGTTCCGTTGATTGTTACGTGATTGACGGTTGTTCCCATAACCGTCATCTCTACTCGTAGTCATACCCATACCCCTCTTCGTTCTCCACAACATTTGCATATTGACTACCAAAATCATCGTCCTCAAACCCCCTTGCGTGACGTATGTTCCCCAAATTATTAGCATCCCAAGCATCATCTTCGAATCTCTCATTATAGTTCCCTCCATCATCCGAGTATTCCGTGTGAACACTCACATGTTCAGGTGATTGGTATCCGGGGACACTGTATGCTCATCATCGGGAATGTTGTTCCTTATTCATCGAGATCAAGGAACTAAGCCTCATTCGTGGGAGTGCCACGATTTTGGTTAACTCCACGGTTGGCGTTAACGTTGCGGTTGTTGAGGGTGGTTGGTAATGGATTTTGTCTATTTTTGTTTTGAGGTGGAGGTGTGGGTGTACGTTGGTTGTTGTTTTTGTTTCGGTTACGGTTTTGGAATGGTGGTGTTGGTGGTCTTGAATTGTTACCACCCCCGGTTGATTATTTTGAGCATTCGGGTTTGGGCGAGGGTAATCTTGGTCTTGGTATTGGTTTTGGTGTTGGTTGTTGGGTTGTTTAGAATTTTGGTTATCCATTGGAATGGGTCCAAAAATGGTGTAGGTGGTGAGTTGGTATTGAGTGGGTTAGAGACAAGAACTGACTCCAACCGAGTGGCTAAATTCCTTCGAGCAACCCGCTCAATCTCCGGTTCCGAATACTAAAGGTGAAGTCCTCCCGGAGTTTCTTGTATGCATGCACTACATGTAATCTGCACAACTAACACACCCGCGTAACAAGAAATAGAGAAAGTAACAAAAAGAAATAAACACCTTAAACATATAATAACTAAATCAAACAAAATCCAATGCAAAGCGCACGAACTCCCGGCAATGGCGCCAAAATTTGATCGGAGTGTCGCGCTCCGGTCAAAGATAATATTTATATGCCCTAATTACCCTTAAAATGCGTTAATGGTAGTAAGGGGTCGAACCACGAAGAGTTTGTGATTTGCGATTGGATGTGATTGATTCTTTACGTTGTCACACTTTATGAAGCTTGATGTGGTTTAATTTCAATATTTGTTTGTTTGAAAAGGGTGTCCAAAGAACCGACAAGTTTGGTTCGATTGTTTAACTACTAAATTACAAACGATTTCATAAAAATTAATTAACGATTGTAAACAATGATGAGAAAACAAGGTTCACACCCGGTTCAACAATTGCAAGACCTAGGGTTAACTGCACGTTTTAATTGGTTTAAACGAATTAGTTCATTAACGGTTTAGAATCGCAAAGCTTAGGTGCCAATTGCTATCGACATTATAAACAACGGACTACATACACTTCGTTACTTTGGACAGGTGAAACTTATCCAGAGACAAGGCATAAATATGCATATTCATTTCACGAAGTCAAATTTCATAACTCACTCGACAATTCGCAAATACAATACGAACGTATGATAATTATTAAATGATTAAATGTACTTCGAATTGTCACAAACCAATTGTTTAGCAAATAGTAAACCCTAGAAATCTTACAATAGTCTACACCGGGGTGAAACCTCCGGGAATTAGCCCTCATGGTGAACGAACACGATCAACGATGAATTGAAGGTCGAACTTGGTTATCTTGACGTTGATGGTGAAGATGGATGATGGTTAGGGTTTGTGGTAATGTATGAAGGTGAGTGGATGAAGATGATGATGATGAAGGATTAGGGTTTTGATTGGTAGATGATTCGGTTGATTCGAATCGATTGGGATGATGGAAGGTGATGATGGTGGATGATTATGGCTCCAAGAACTCCTTTCAAACTTCAAAAACTCGTAACTCCCTTAAAAGATCCAAAACATGTGCTATATCCCGTCACCAAAGCAACAAACAACAAAATTTCGCGACACGAGTTTAGAGAAGGCGTCGCCGACGCCCATATGGGTCGTCGGCGACGGCCTATGCTGCCCCACTTCACCCCGACGCTTTAACCTGCTGTCTACGAACGAATCGGACGACGGAAATATATGTCGGGGCGTCGCCGACGGCCAAAGTGGCGTCGGGGACGGTGCCCCCATGTTCAGTTATTTGTTTTCTTCGTTTCTTGGTTCCAGTTGCCCCGATTCACGTCCCGGTGCTTCGTTTAGCTCTCGATTAGCTCCTTAAACTCCGTACGACCTGCAAAATACAAATCCCATTGAAAGTATGCTATTCGAGATTAAAAGTCACGTAAAAACATAAACTTAAACATTAAAGAACACCGGTTTTTGACCACGCCTTCACATCCCCACACTTAACTTTTGCTTGCCCTCAAGCAAATCTGTTTTTCACTTTCACGTGGGTCGAATGAGAAATACACTTCCCATTCTCGAGACGTAAGCAAAGGTCTAATGTCATACCTGGTTCAAGCTTTTTACAATTTTCAACATATTTAACCATAGATGATTAATCAAATAGAAATGGTTATCCAAGATTAACCCGCTCTTGAAACTCACAAGTCATACATACCCATTACAATGTTCTCTCCACTCGGTTTACAAATTGGATAATTTGATGATGTATTAGCACTTTTTTTAAAGTAGTCACTCAAAACCGAATAGAAGACGTACCCGCATAAGCTTGCAACTCAATCATTCTCCACCACCAACACAAATACTAAGCACAAGTCAAAAGGTCTTTCAAAGGTTTGTAATGGGGCTAGGCTAAGGGTGTGGAACAAGATATTTGAAAGTGACTAAGGTGATGAAAATTCGACTTATTACAAACAACTAAACTAAACCGACTAAACAAAAGTCGACAAACTAATAAGCAAAAATGTTCGCTGTTTATTCAACCACTACCACATCTATTTTTGTGCTTTTCTCAACTTTTTTCCTCTTATTTTTCATGATATTTTCTGAATTTTTCGAATTTTTTTCGCAAGAAAACCACAACTTTACAAACAACTAATCCTAAGATCGAATTTTCATCACATGGGTTAAAAAGGTTTAATGGTTAACGGCTAAGGGGTGATCAAACAGAAGGTTTAGGCTCAAAGTTGCGACTAGAGGATAGATTTCGGGTAAGGGTAAGTAAATGGTGTACAAGAAAAAGGTTTACCTAATGCCTTAATCATTCTCGTGCTTGTATTCGGTCTATGGTCTTAAACTTATCAAAAGATGCAAGTTCTACAACACATGACTAGTGGTCCACTCCAACAAAGAAATATGTGTATATATGATGTATAAAAGTGGCTCAAACCTCACATATTGGAATATGTATGTTAGTTTCTTAGGCGGATTATTCCCAAATAACCACCCGCTAAATACCCGTCATGCTATTAACTTGAACTTTGCCCATGAAAAAAGACCAAATGGGTTGTGCCATCCCTCGTTAACTTAGTTATTTGTGGTATTTTTAGATCACTTCAAACAAAGACATTTTTTAAATATTTTTGAAAATTTCCCCCATCCCCACACTTGAGGTCAACATTGTCCTCAATGTGTAGTTTTTAAATGAACGAGTCAAAATCGAAAAACTTTTACTCCCCAATTCCCACACTTGAGGTCAACATTATCCTCAATGTGCAAGAATCGGGCCTTTTAATACGCACAAGGAATTTGACACGAGTAACTTCCCCAAAATTTCACCCCGGAAAATAAAATACAATTTACAATCCACTTATCAGCTAACTAAAAATCAAAGTAAAAAGAAACATATGCACCTGATTTTTGAGCTCATTCCTCGTGTGCTCTTCATCCTTCAACAACATGGTCATCTCGCGAACACGATGTACCTACAAATCTCAACCCTTGTGTAGAAGCATGTTTCTGACAACAATCAAAATTTGTTAGTTATCTAGTTCTACCATTTTTATGAAAACATTACTAAGCCATACGTTATTTCACTTTGATTTATGTGGAAAAATAATGTACAACAACAAGCCCAACCCACTTTTCGTAGGAATCACGGTTGCATTTAGCTTATCCAACAAGCCCTTTTAAACCACCCGATAGCTCGGGAGGACGAGTAGGTGTCGTGAGGGTTATAGGGAACACACCCACAAAGTTCATTTATCTAAGAAAGCAATAAAAACTATCTACTACTAACAAACTAAAAGAACTAGCTAACACAAAGATAATATAAAACAACAACAACAAAAAACATACCTCGCTCACCGTTGGTAGCGTTCGTTCGGGTCCACTGGCGGGTACGGGCTATACGGGTATCCTGTGAGAGATGACATCACATCCTTCCAATCATCAAGTGGTCCCCTTTCCCCCTCGGCAGGTGTGGGCAGATGTGGCAGGATAAAACTGGAACCTACTGCTTCTGGCCAGTGCGGGGACAGGTCAGATGGACCACGTGGCACCGGGAGGTCCTCATAACAGGTCCACCTCGAGTGCTCAACATATGGTAAACCGGCAAGATAATCTCGGTGATGTCTTTCTCGATCGTGGAGAATCTTTGTGTTATTAATCGCCAATTCTTGATTCGTACCCACTGCCATCCAACGACGGTCATCCAAGACATTTTGTTCCATTCGAAGCGAGTTTGGTTCTCCTCCCACTTTTTCCTTCGGGCCATTTCCTGCACCCGCTGCTGTTCTTTGTGCTCCCACCAAGATTGTTGCTGAACTTGGAACAACTGTTGTTCCTCCCAGTATTTTTCCATCTTAGCTTGGTGGGCGGCTTCTTCATCACAATGCGTTTGTTGTTGGGCTTGAAAGGTTTGTCCCATTGGTGCCTCTGCTCATGGTACTCGCGGTTTTCCCCGATTCCCGCGGATACATTGTTGTATACCCCTTGCTGCCCTCGGTTATAGTTACCATGATCCGGCTTACGCCCGGAACCACAACTTGAGCCACACCACTTGAGATTTCCTGTGTGCTCTGGCATACCTCTGACGCGCCCCCTCGGATCGGGTGGTTCATCCTCATTCTCTGCATCAAACATCTCCTCTTCTCTCGTAGCCTCTTGGGCTGCACTGGGTTCCACAAACTGAAAGTTGTTTCCTTGATCATCTTCTACCGTGTATTGATGACCAAAAACTTTAATTTGAATCTTCCAATGACGCTTCATGGAAGTAAAGCAAATTTGGTCAATCGGTTTAGAAACCCACAATGAGTTGGCTGGTAGTGCATTTTGTTGCAAAATCATCGCACTGATCAGCCGAACGTATGGTATAATCTTTATCGAGCATGATTCCCTCGTATCCTAAGTGTTCATCATCACAATCTTTCGCCATGATAACTTTGGCGACCCAAATAAGAGGGATACAACACCCGACAATCTGGTGCTTTCACTTTACCGTGGTCCCCAAACCACACCATCACGTTCTCTAGAGAGATACCCTGCATAATTCTCCATTCCAAAGACAGATCATTCCTCGACTCAGACAGTCCACCCGATCCCGGTAACACCGCTGCTAACATACCAGCTGGGTCAGCGATGTTTTCCTTGCCATCCAAGAAATAGTCGATGTTGTAATAGTAATATTCTTCAACCCCCAACGAGTCAAAACGAGCTATGTAATTCATGTGCTCGAATGACATGATCATCTGGTTCTTTCCGATATCGCCGACCAACTACCACATGTACGGTGGCCCATCTTTATTCATAAACCTCAATGTAGACAACCATTCACAAACCCCGCTAAGTAGACTCGTGGTTCGATATCCTCACACCAATCTAATACCCGCTCCCAACCGAGCCTCTCAAACTTTTGAGCAATTCCAATTGCTCTGAATTCTTCAACATTAACCGCCCTTTCCGGAACTATTCTTTCCGGCACAGAAGTTATTATATTGTCCGAAACCATCTTCCACTTCCACATTTTCACCTCCAACTTTTTGTTGTTAAACCTAGAGAGGGTTTCTTCTTGTTATCGTTCCATGCGGAGGCTGCTCAACTATTCTTAAACTCCTCCCAATCCCAATCTTGCCGATATAGTTGCCCATCTCCTTCCTCTACATTGCTTAATTGTTCCCATTTTTTCTGAATGTAGCCGGAACCCGAGCCGGCTCCCGAAGACGAACTTCACCGGAAGTTTTGCTCCTCTTTCTTCCGAACATCACTACAATCACAAACAAAAGAACAATTAATATAGCCCAACTTCAAAACAATCTCAAACTTTGAACATAGCATATGATGTTGAACCAAAATCATGTTTTAGATGTAAATTAGCTTATTTAAACTTACAGAGTAGTAAACTTTACCTCTAACACTTAATTTTCATGTTTAACTCTTAAGTTTCTACAAGTTCAACAACATTTAACATCATGCTCATGTTTAATCACGCAAACAAACAAGTGTAATCACATCTCTATACTTGTTGCATGTCAAAAACCCACCCAAATCAAACTTTTACTCACAATTTTAAGCTAAAACATCATACATATTGTAATAAACAACCTACTCTTAAACTAAAAAGTTCAAAATTTTCGAAAGAAATCACTAACCATATGATAATCATGCTTAAAATTAAGTAAATCCATACATTTTATGTTGTAGAACAAGAAGAACTAGAAAAAGATGCAAAACACAAAGCTTGATGTACATTCTTCCTAAAACCCAAAATTTCAAGTCCATAAATCTTGCAAACTAGCAAAGAATTAGTGAAAACCGTGATAGGGTTTTGTTCCTCTAGAAAACTTAAGCAAAATAGGCTCAAGAATCAGATGATTTGGTGGAGATTTGAATAAGTTATGGAAGGTTGAAGGTTTAGGGTTCTTGTGAAGCTAATGGAAGAAGATGAAGTGAGAAGGAGGTTATGGATGTGATGAATGCAGAAGATTGGTGGTAACCAAAGGTTATGGGTCAGATAAGGGTCCCCCGGGTCGAATTTGTGGCTTAAAACACGTCCAGGTCAGATCTAAATGGGTTTAGAGGTAACCGGTTCGAGAACACATGTAACACACAAATCAGCGTCGGCTGATGTTAGAAAAAAAATCGCCACCAAATCAACCAAACAAACAAGTGTAATCACATGCTCATTGTGTGTTACATGTGTTCTCGAACCGGGTTACCTCTAAACCCATTTAGATCTGACCCGAACGTGTTTAAAGCCACAAATTCGACCCAAGGGACCCTTATCTGACCCATAACCTTTTGTAACCACCAATCTTCTACATTCTCCACACCCACAACCTCCTCCTCACTTCATCTTCTTCCTTTAGCTTCACAAGAACCTTAAACCTTCAACCTTCCATAACTTCTTCAAATCCCCACCAAATCATCTGATTCTTGAGCCTATTTTGCTTAATTTTTCGAGAGGAACAAAACCCGTATCACGGTTTTCACTAATTCTTGCTAGTTTGCAAGATTTCTGGACTTGAAATTTTGGGTTTTAGGAAGAGTGTTCATCAAGCTTTGTGCTTTGCATCTTTTCTTGTTCTTCTTGTTCTACAACATAAAAGGTATGGATTTTACTTAATTTTAAGCATGATTATCATATGGTTAGTGATTTCTTCCGAAATTTTTGAACTTTTAGTTTAAGAGTAGGTTGCTTATTACAATGTATGATGTTTTAGCTTCAAAATTGTGGGTACAAGTTTGATTTGGGTGGGTTTTTGACATGCAACAAGTATAGTGATGTGATTACACTTGTTTGTTTGCGTGATTGAACATGAGCATGATGTTAAACGTTGTTGAACTTGTAGAAACTTAAGAGTGAAACATGAAAATTAAGTGTTAGATGATAAAGTTTGCTACTCTGTAAGTTTAAATAAGCTAATTTACATATAAAACATGATTTTGGTTTAACATCATATGCTATGTTCAAAGTTTGTGATTGTTTTGAAGTTGGGCTATATTAATTGTTCTTTTATTTGTGATTGTAGTGATGTTCGGAAGAAAGAGCAGCAAAACTTCCGGTGAAGGTTCGTCTTCGGGAGCCGGCTCGGGTTCCGGCTACATTCAGAAAAATGGGAACAATTAAGCAATGTAGAGGAAGGAGATGGGCAACTATATGGGCAAGATTCGGATTGGGAGGAGTTTAAGAATAGTCGAGCAGCCTCCGCATGGAACGATAAAAAGAAGAAACCGCTCTCCAGGTTTAACAACAAAAGGTTGGAGGCGAAAATGTGGAAGTGGAAGATGGTTTCGGGCAATATAACAACTTCTGTGCCGGAAAGAATAGTTCCGGAAAGGGCGGTTAATGTTGATAAGTTTTAGAGCAATTGGAATTGCTCAAAAGTTTGAGAGGCTCGGTTGGGAGCGGGTATTAGATTGGTGTGAGGATATCGAACCACGAGTCTACTTAGCGGGGTTTGTGAATGGTTGTCTACATTGAGGTTTATGAATAAAGATGGGCCACCGTACATGTGGTAGTTGGTCGGCGATATCGGAAAGAACCAGATGATCATGTCATTCGAGCACATGAATTACATAGCTCGTTTTGACTCGTTGGGGTTGAAGAATATTACTATTACAACATCGACTATTTCTTGGATGGCAAGGAAAACATCGCTGACCCAGCTGGTATGTTAGCAGCGGTGTTACCGGGATCGGGTGGACTGTCTGAGTCGAGGAATGATCTGTCTTTGGAATGGAGAATTATGCAGGGTATCTCTCTAGAGAACGTGATGGTGTGGTTTGGGGACCACGGTAAAGTGAAAGCACCAGATTGTCGGGTGTTGTATCCCTCTTATTTGGGTCGCCAAAGTTATCATGGCGAAAGATTGTGATGATGAACACTTAGGATACGAGGGAATCATGCTCGATAAAGATTATACCATACGTTCGGCTGATCAGTGCGATGATTTTGCAACAAAATGCACTACCAGCCAACTCATTGTGGGTTTCTAAACCGATTGACCAAATTTGCTTTACTTCCATGAAGCGTCATTGGAAGATTCAAATTAAAGTTTTTGGTCATCAATACACGGTAGAAGATGATCAAGGAAACAACTTTCAGTTTGTGGAACCCAGTGCAGCACAAGAGGCTGTGAGAGAAGAGGAGATGTTTGATGCAGAGAATGAGGATGAACCACCCGGTCCGAGGGGGCCGTGTCAGAGGTATGCCAGAGCACACCGGGAAATTTCAAGTGGTGTGGCTGAAGTTGTGGTTTCCAGGCGTAAGCCAGATCATGGTAACTATAACCCAGGGCAGCAAGGGGTGTACGACAATGTATCCGCGGGAATCGGGGGAAAACCGCGAATACCATGAGTAGAGGCACCAATGGGAACAAACATTTCAAGCCCAATAACAAGCGCATTGGGATGAAGAAGCCGCCCATCGAGCTAAGATGGAAAAATATTGGGAGGAACAACAGTTGTTCCAAGTTCAGCAACAGTCTCGGTGGGAGCACATGGAACAGCAGCGGGTGTAGGAAATGGCCCGAAGGCAAGAGTGGGTGGAGAACCAAACTCGCCTCCGAATGGAACAACATGCCTTGGATGACCGTCGTTGGATGGCAGTGGGTACAAATTAAGAATTGGCGATTAATAACGCAAAGATTCTCCACGATCGAGAAAGACATCACCGGGATTATCTTGTCGGTTTACCATATGTTGAGCACTCGGGGTGGACCTGTTATGAGGACCTCCCAGTGCCACGAGGTCCACATAAATCAAAGTAAAATAATGTATGGCTTGGTAATGCTTTCATAAAAATGGTAGAACTAAATAACTAACAAATTTTGATGGTTGAAGCATGCTTCTACACAAGGGTTGAGATTTGTAGGTATATCGTGTTCGCGAGACGACCATTTTGTTGATAGATGAAGAGTACACGAGGAATGAGCTCAAAAATCAGGTGCATACGTTTCTTTTTTACGTTGATTTGTGGATTGTAAATTGTATTTTATTTTCCAGGGTGAAATTTTGGGGAAGTTAGCCGTGTCACATCCCTTGTGCGTATTAAAAAGCCCTATTCTTGCACAATGAGGATAATGTTGACCTCAAGTGTGGGGACGGGGGAGTAAAAGTTTTTCGATTTCGACCCGTTCATTTAAACCCTACACATTGAGGATAATGTTAACCTCAAGTGTGGGGATGGGGAAAATTTCAAAAATTTTTCAAAAATGTCTTTGTTTTAAGCAATCTAAAAAAAGCACAAGTAACTAAGTTAACAAGGGATGTCACAACCAATTTGGTCTTTTTTCATGGTCAAAGTTCAAGTTAATAGCATGACGGGTATTTAGCGGGTGGTTATTTGGGAATAATCCGCCTAAGAAACTTGAAATTTATACATATCGTATTCCAATATGTGAGGTTTGAGCCACTTTTATACATCATATATACACATATTTCTTTGTTGGAGTGGACCACCAGTCATGTATTGTAGAACTTGCATCTTTTGATAAGTTTAAGACCATAGACCGAATACAAGCACGAGAATGATTAAGGCATTAGGTAAACCTTTTTCTTTTACACCATTTACTTACCCTTACCCGAAATATATCCTATAGTCGCCAACTTTGAGCCTAAACCTTTCGTTTGATCACCCCATTTAGCCCTTAACCATTAAACCTCTTTTAACCCATGTGATGAAAATTCGATCTTAGGATTAGTTGTTTGTAAAGTTGTGGTTTTGTTGCGGAAAAAAAATCGAAAAATTCAGAAAATATCATGAAAATAAGAGAAGAAGTTGAGAAAAGCACAAAAAGAGGTGTGGTAGTGGTTGAATAAACGGCGAACATTTTTGCTTATTAGTTTGTCGACTTTTGTTTAGTCGGTTTAGTGTAGTTGCTTGTAATAAAAGTTGAATTTTCATCACCTTAGCCACTTTCAAATATCCTATTCCACACCCTTAGCCTAGCCCCACTTCAACCCTTTGAAAGACCTTTTGACTTGTGCTTAGTATTTGTGTTCGCTGGTGGAGAACGATTGAGTTGCAAGCTTATGCGGGTACGTGTTCTATTCGGGTTTGAGTGACTACTTTCAATAAAGTGCTAATACATCATCAATTTAGCCAATTTGTAAACTGAGTGGAGAGAACATTGTGAGGGGTATGTATGACTTGTGAGTTTCAAGGGCGGGTTAATCTTAGATAACCATTTCTATTTGATTAATCATCTATTGCTAAATATGTTAAAAATTGTAAAAAGCTTGAACCGGGTATGCCATTAGACCTTAGTTTATGTCTCGAGAATGGGAAGTGTATTTCTCGTTCGACCCACGTGAAAGTGAAAAACAGATTTGCTTGAGGGAAGCAAAAGACAAGTTTGGGGATGTGATGCGTGGTCGAAAACCGATGTTTGTTAATGTTTAAGTTTATTTTTTTATTTGACTTTTAATCTCGAATAGCCTACTTTTAATGAGATTTGTATTTTACTGGTCTTACGGAGTTTAAGGAGCTAATCGGGAGCTAAACAGAGGACCAGGACGTGAATCGGGTCAACCGGAACCAAGAAACGAAGAAAACAGAAAATTGAACATGGGGGCAATGTCGCCGACGCCACTTCTGGCCGTCGGTGACGCCCCGCATATGTTTCCGTCGTCAGATTCGTTCGTAGACAACAGGATAAATCGTCGGGGTGAGGTGCGGCAGCATAGGCCGTCGGCGACGCCTTCTCTAAACTCGTGTCGCGAAATTTTGTTGTTTGTTGCTTTGGTGAGAGGATATAACACATGTTTTGGATCTTTTCAAGGGAGTTACGAGTTTTTGAAGTTTGAAAGGAGTTCTTGGAACCATAATCATCCACCATCATCACCTTCCATCATCCCAATCGATTCGAATCAATCAAATTATCTACCAATCAAAACCCTAATCGTTCATTATCATCATCATCTTCATCCACTCACCTTCATACATTACCACAAACCCTAACCATCATCCATATTCACCACCAAGCTTAAAGATGACCAAGTTGGAGCTTCAACTCATCGTTGATCGTGTTCCGTTCACCATGAGCGGCTAATTCCCGGAGGTTTCACCCCGGTGTAGACTTTTGTAAGATTTATAGGGTTTACTATTTGTTAAACAATTGGTTTGTGACAATTCGAATTACATTTAATCATTTGATAATTGTCTTACATTTGTATTGTATTTGCGAATTGTCGAGTGAGTTATTAAATTTGACTTCGTGAAATGAATATGCGTATTTATGCCTTGTCTCTGGATAGTTTTCACTTGTCCAAAGTAACGAAGTGCACTGTAGTCCGTTGTCTATCATGTCGATAGCAATTGTCACCTAAGCTTTGTGATTCTAAACCGTTAATGAACTAATTCGTTTAAACCAATTAAAACGTGTAGTAACCCTAGGTCTTGCAATTGTTGAACTGGGTGTGAACCTTGTTTTCTCATCATTGTTTACAATCGTTAATTAAGTTTTTATGCAATCGTTCGAATTTAGTAGTTAAACAATCGAACCAAACTTGTCGGTTCTTTCCGACACCCTTTTTAAACAAACAAATATTGAAATCAAACCATGGCAAGCTTTATAAAGTGTGACAACATAAAGAATCAATCACATCCAATCGCAAACCACAAACTCTTCGTGGTTCGACCCTTACTACCACTAATGCATTGTTAAGGGTAATTAGGGCATATAAATATTATCTTTGACCGTAGCGCGACACTCTAATCAAATTTCGTCTTCTTTATAAACTTTTGCTCCAATCTCCTATTGTACATTACGTACACCAACTTGTTCATCCTATATGTGCCCAACTGATTTCTTCTTTTAGATTAGGTTTTTCTTAACCTAATAGATGTTTTTTAAGTGAACTATTGGGTTGGCCTACCAATTAAGACTAATAAACACTAAATGGGTATGAAATAAAGTCCACAAAACCTTTTTTTCAATTTTCATAAGGTCTTAAGCCTCACAGCCTCACCTCGGACAGCCTCGGATGCCTTTAAGGAAATTTTTCATAGTCTTAGCCGAGGCGTAAGCCTCGAGGCGGGCCTCGGAAAACCTTTTTAAACCATGGTAATGACATATTTAGCCCATCGACTTTAATAATGACATGACTAGCCCCTCAACTTTTGTCAACATCAACCAACTTTTTCACCTTAACTTTGGTAATGTCGTACTTAGCCCCTCAACTTTAGTAAGGTTATCTTTGTTTTACATTTTCAATCTTTACACTTACGCTTTATTATGTTTTTCTATCAACTTAATGTTTTTCTATATTTTCTATATGTACCGTCGTAAGTAGGTTACTTCAATTACATTTCGAACCCGCTGCATATATTCACTTTTATGGTTGTAACGAGTGTCGATTTCGTAAAGAACTAAACCGATAACTTTTTCATGACTTTTGAATAATCTTCACGTAGACCAGCCCGTCACAATTTGTTTATTTTTATCTATGTTTCGAACCCGCAGCGAAACACAGGTGGTTACCCACTAGTTAATTCACCACCTAATCCAACCTTAAGCTCCAAAAACACCATTCAATATGCCACTATTGAACTAACATTGGAAATATTAATTTTAACTCACAAATTCAATGAGATAAAATCAACACATATTTTCGTTTAAACTCATTAACTCACTGCCCTTTTTGATTTCTTACGAACTCTTTACACATGAAATTCGAAAACTAACAACCAACCCACGTTTAAAACAAAATAACAAAAAGCAAATAAGTACTACCTAATAAGCAAAGAGTACAGCTACATAAAGCATAATAAATAAATTAAAAAAAAGGGAAAACGTCACGTAAATTTAACCAAGTTTGTCAATTGTTCCAATTAAGTCATTCAAACTTTTTTTGTCCCTCTAAACTAACTAAACTTGAATTTAATGTTTCAATAGTGTGTAATTGTCAGGTCACCATTTTTTTCTCTTATTTTTTATTTCCTTTTTAAATATCTAGAAAGTAGAAGATAGAATGATAATAACAATAAATCAAATTATAGTAATACTGTAAAAAAGAAATTAAAAGTGTAACGTTTACGATGACTTGAAGCGAGACTTGACGTTGAAGACACCCACACCCCACCGCTGCAACTACCGCCTCTTGCCGCCGCCACCCCTAAGTCGCCGGCTAGAAGCCACCCGCAAGCAACCAAACGCCGCCCGACAACACGCCTGCAGCACCTATCTCAACCCTTTGTCATTTCTCTCTCTATCTACTCTGTTTCTTTCGAAGTTCTGGCAAGAACGGAGACACTCCGGCGAACAGAGGCTATACCGTAACCCGTAGTCGAACGCCATCAGTCGACATCTCCATCACGTACCATCTTCATCTACCACCAGTAACACCACAGAAACCTATAACCGCCGTTCTGCGATTTTCTGGCAACATTCATTTTTCAGATCTGTTCAATTCCGCAACCGAGGTGCTAAAATGATACGCTATAACTCACTTATGCATATTGTTTATGTTTATAAGTATTTAAGATAGTTTAATTGGTTGAATCAAAAGCATGTCTACGCAAGTTTTGGCCATTTGAGTATTGTTAGAATAGGAAATGAAGAAACGAAATGGCTGAATCTTAAGCATTTAAAATTACAAATATGATTTATTTATTTTGGCTCATTAAAGATTTAAAAAAAATTAATGAAACCTAATGATTTCTCATTAATAACCTGGTAACCTATCAGAATATTAAAAAAAAAACTGCAATAACTTTAAAGAGAAAAAATTTTAAGTGACTTAATTGAAACAATTGGTAAACTCGATTACATTTCTATAAAGTTACACCTAAAAAAAGAAGTGCAGAATATTATGGGAACATGGGGACATTTTCTTGACCAAGTGTTTTGCATGGAAACTTCAATCGCCTCATGGAAGGCTTGACCCGATCTCGACCGATGTGCTCCATTGCTGGGTCGGAACTTTTAACGACTAGTTGTACCACTAGTGATCGAACCAACGCGAAAACGGTGACCCGATATACAACATGACCATTGCTTGGTCAACACATGCATCAAACAACAATTTTATACGGGCTACCTTTGTGGCATTCCATACCCGCATGTCATACCCACAAGAGTGGCGGTGGTGTTATGGCGCTGGTTCGAACCTGGGAGGGTACCGCATGGGTGCCCCGTCCCCATAAAAATCATGGCTACTAGGTTTCGATCAACATAATAAAAAATCATGGCTGCTAGGTTTCGATCCCAGGTCTACATGACCAAAACATGAGTTATTTTACCACCCAACTACAGTCACGTCATAATTAAAATTGATCAAAGTATAGTTTATGGCGACAACATATATGGATTTTCCTAGAACCGGGCTCCCAAGAGAGCTAATTTGTATAGGGCCGGCCTTGGTTTCTAGGTTTGAGAAATTAAAGCTTCCTTTTTCTGGTGGCGTCTCTAAGAATTCATGTACCCTGTTCGAGCTCGAAAAACGTGCCCTTATGCCTTAACGATTTATAAATAAGCCTTACTTGAAATTAGTATGGGTTTACCATTTTAAAAAAATTAACATATATATATCAGATGTTTTTTTTAAACATATACCCTGCGAAATCACGGGCTCTATGCAAAAGTCTTCCCCGACACCATCTAAGCCTCCCCTGCCTTTTTCACTGTTCACTAAATGGTAACACATTTGGTCTTTTTAACTTGGGATAACCAAATGTGAAATGAGTATGTTACCCTTTGTTATTAAAAAATAAAAATGATTAAAAATTAACATAAAAACAAATAAGAAGGAAAAAAAATTAAATAAGGAAAGCAGAGAACAGGTGGTCTTCTTGTTTGTCAATCACTGCAACTTTGCGGTGACTATCCGACAACCACAATCCTCCTACAACCGATCGTGGGCGGCCCTCCTCTTGGAGACCTGAAGATCGATTGGGGATTTTTATTTTTGTTTCTAAGTATATAAAAGGGTATAATAGTCATTTTCTAGGGCCACCCATTTGAGAGACCGTTTGTGTTACCCATAATATGGACTTGCGGAAATGTCCTATGAAATTATCACAAAGAGTATCGGTGAGTTTGTGTGATTCTTTGTAGATCTTATCTATATGTTACATATCTCTATATAACAGAGGTTAGGAAGTGTAATATAGATAAGAGGGGCCAGGGGGATAGAGGGGCCCAATTTAAAGAACTGCCCTTCCTTATATTGGGGGCCCTAATTTTATGGGCTGAACTGGATTGGGTCACAGGCCCAAGAAAGGGAAGATCATCAAGTGTCTTTAAAGCAAAACCAAATGAATATCCCACTTATATATGCGTGCTGTAGGAGGGTAGGAGCTGTCTTTTTTGGAAAATGGTATAGTACTTTGCGTTTGCAGTTTGTGTGCTTGGTTTTTTAGTTTAGTAAACCCTAAGGGTATAAGGAGTAGTTAAACACTTTCAATAGGTAAACTTTTAAATTGATCAATCAAAGAGTACCATGTCACTTTACCTATTATGGTTACCTTTGTTCAAAAACGTTGGCGGTGATTAGACACTTTGGAATAGGTAAACTAGTTTTAATTTTTGTATTTTTTAAATTAGTATATTTAATATTTAAACATGTATTTTAACATAATAAATGTAGAATAAATTAAGAATAAATTACATTAAATTAAAACATTAAAATTACATTAAATTGAAATAGTCTTCGTCGGAATCGACCAAAAGGTGGGGTAAATCTTAACGTTCGGCTTCTTCGATGAGATTTTGAAAAAAAAGAATGCTACTATCGGATGAATCGTCGCTACTATCGGGTGGAAAAAACAATGGGAGTTCATCCGCCATTTTGTTTTGGAATGATTGGGTAAATGTTAGGTATTTTTTGGTTTGGTTGGGGTATAAATTTGAATGTATTTTGGTATGAATTATGTTGGGTGTTTATAGTTTAATTTTAAAAAGAAAATATAAATTTTTTTATTTAAACGGCTATATAACCGCTGGTCATCACCCCAACGGTCAAATTTGGCATTTTGTCGATCGGTATAAGGTCAGCGATGAAGAAAGTTTACCGCACTCCTTTGCCGCCCACACCGTATACCTAAGATGATCCGTTTAATGAATATGTTAGCTGAATATAAGCCGTTTAATAATCAGGTTAACTTACTAAACTGTTCAAGGAGTTTTAGAGGTTCTTATTTAGATTTTAGATATGGTAAGGGTTGACATTTAAACTTTGCTGCCCTCGGGCGTTGAGCGCTGTGATAAGACTTAGGGTAATTGTTGTAGTGGCATTGCGCGGGGGAAAGATAGCAGTTCGAAACCCTGGTTCTTATCATTGTCTGAGCTCGATCTCCAATGTGGGGCGTGGCCTACTGCGTCTTGAGTTGTCGCATGCTGCATAACGTGTGCGATAAATCTCGTTTATTTATAATTTTGAAACTTTTATTTTTATTAATTTTTGTCTGGACTCTTTATTTTCAGAAGCAAAGTTAATCTTCGCCCTTGAACTCATCATTTCTTCGTTTTCAACAACTTTTTTGTATTACTCCTAACTACCCATTCTCTGCGCCTCATTCCACATTTAGTTATAAACTCAACTTTGTTAATTGAAGATATTGGTTATCTGAATTGTTACCAAGCCATCAGGCGTAGCTCATATGAACATTAATCCGAAACATGACATAATTGAGTGTCTTTATGTAAAGAGATGATGAAACTAGACATAACTGAAGGGTCTTCGGCTTCTACTCGAACAATTGTTGGACCGAACAACTGTTGGGGAGGAGATCAAGTGATTTCGTCGGTTTCTATACTCGAACGAATCTAGTGATAATTGTAGCTGGCGATGATAGTGGTGAGGTGACGTCCATCGTTTTCCAACATGCATACTTATCAATGAACAAAGAATTTCCGGGCATGTTGGTCAATTTGCTAGATTACATCAGGTTATTAGTTTATCCGATCGAGGGAATTCATTGGAATCGATTTCATTTTCAGTTTTTTTTCTTGACCAATCAAATACGGTTTTAAATAAAATTAATTAATTCCAATTTCAAAACTGGTTAATCCATTGAAACAAACATGTTCCCATCCTCCCACATGGTCCCTTGTTTGCAATTAAACTTTAGCATCAAGAAAGAAAGCATTATTATCCTTAGTATATGTATTACTTATATGTGACATTTATATTATCGTATTAGAACCGGCGTCAAACAGGTCGTAGGTTGTTACTTAGTAGTTAATTAGCGCCTGAAACTGAATGGTTGGCATGTAAACATTTTGCAAACCTATAATTAAATAGGTCGGATCCCTCGCATTAGAATGTATGTTTCATATAAAATTTTCTACATTCTCTGCACAATTACGAGTGAGTTTTAGTGTTTGAGTGATTAATTTAAAGAGACTTGACCATGTTAATTATGCATTTAAATGATCTTGTGTTACATGGTACAAATCTATTTACAATAAACAAATATTAAAATATTAAATCAAACCTTCATTGACGTCGAAAAATACTTTTGATATGTCTAGAAACATTTGAGACTTATGAATTAATATTTAGTGTTCATATTTTTGGACACCAAGAAACGAATTTTATTCGACTAGCAAGGCGCTAGGCATCATAATTACAAAGGAATAGAAACCAAATTACACCTAATAGAGAATAGAACCATCAGGCGAAGCCCAATGCCATCACAATAAAACTACCCAAAGAACCTGCCCTTTTTCAGTTTTCCCAGTTGAGGGTCTGTTGCTTCGACCTCGATTTTACCCATAAAAAGCTTAGAGATTTCACCTCCTCGATTACCTTAGAAACCTCTGTGACCACGCTGCTGAAGATCACCTCACGACGCAGCTTCCAAACGGACCATGACAGTCTGAACTATGGCCAGGATAGCTTTCTGCCTTTTTTTGAACCTGGGCAGAATTTGTGAAGATCAAGGAGGTCTCTAAAACAAAACGCAATAATTGGCGGCATCTTACACCAGTTCGCAATGACCTGCTAAATCGTCTGAGCAAAGTGACAAGCAACGAAAAGGTGTTCACTCGATTCACCGTGTTCGTTGCGTAAAACGCAGCTAACATCAGCTACAATAATGTTATGCGCAACCAATGCAAGCCGAGTCGTAATCGCTCCATCGCTTCCAACCCAAAATACCAACTTTCTTAGGGACCCAATTTGTCCATGGGAAACAATGAATCGGAACAGACCTATTATGCGCATTTGTGATGGCTTTAATACTTGCGACACAGAAAATAGTAGACGAGTGCAGTTTCCAAACACTTTTATCCGACCCGTTTGTAAACCTTAGGTTAGGTAGAACAACTGAAAGATTATCCAGCTCACTTTGCTCCCCGATTGTTAACGTGGGCCTAGCCCAATTCCAGACCAAAATCGAGCCAGTGTCCGCCATATGAAGCCGACACGCTACTGCACATGGTTTATCTTTTTCAAGTGCAAATAGGAGAGGAAACTGTTCATACAGAGGGGAATTCCTTATCCAGAGATCGAGCCAGAAGTACAGTGTTACCCCGTCCGTCACTACCGTAGGCACCGCGCTTTTTAAGTCCCTACCAAGGGAATAAGGCTATAATGGATGCTGACGATTTGTTTCCAAGGCCCAGAAAATAGTAACCTTCGCAGGGATAGCCGTCCATGATCGCGAATTATGATGCACTGCCTAAATGATCTTTCTCCAAAGGCCATATTTCTCAGTTTTGAACCGCCACCACCAACTTAGCCAACATAGCTAAGTTTGCATCCTTGAGGGATCCGAAACCCAAGCCGCCATATTCTATTGGAGCTATCGTTTTCTCCCATGCTATCGAACTCATGTTGGACTTTTCATCCGTGCCACCCCAGCCCCTAAAAGAAAACTCTTCAAATCCTTTCAAGAGACAAACACTTGGACCGGAGCCTTAAACAACGAGAAATAGTATGTTGGAAGAGAGTTTAAGACCGCTTTTTAGAGCGTGATTCTACCACCATACAAAAGACTTTTTGCCTTCCAAATTGACAACCTACTTCGAAATATATCCAAAATCGGCTTCTGATATGTTTATAATGCATCATATAAATTATATCAAATGAGACATAAAACTAACCCTTTTCTAGTACTAATGTTGGAAAAAACACGTTTCTTTGTTCCTTTTGAATTTACAGGACCAAATGAGCTTAAAAGAACAAAAGAAGCAAATAAGCAGCCAAAACCAACATAAATACAAGAAGAAGGAATAACGCAACATGCCCGACCCCTCAGCAGCACCCCAAAGACAAAACCAAGAAAACAGAAGCTGACCACGGGTCGTGCCCAGCCAGGCATGGGGCGTGGTTAGACCTTACACCTAAAGACAAAGCCTGCAGAAGCTTCTACGCCCACCACGGGGCCGTGCCCAGATCACCATGGGGCGTGGTTAGACTCTAAGATTTGCAGAATCTTGATAATACAATGAAGAGTTGGCCACGGGGCCGTGTCCAGGAGCCACGGTGGCGTGTGGGGCCCTCTGCTGACAGCTGCAATTAATGAAGGAAGAGAAGAAGCCGGCCACGGTCCGTGCCCGATGGACACGGGGCCGTGGCCGATGAACCATTCTGACTATAAATAGGGGTGTTTGGTTCACTTCAAAGGCATCCCTTGGTAAACCACTTCTCTCTCACTTTGCCACCATTCCACCATCACTACAACACCAAAACCCACAACCATCATCCATCTATCATCTTTAAAGTGTGTAGTAGTCTCGGGATCCAATATTGATTGTAAGAGTTCTTGTCAAACAAAGGCCATGCTTGGCTAATCTCTTACATCACTTGGTGATTTGACAAGTTTTTCTTGTATTACTTTTGATTTTAATCTTTCGGCACTTTTTAATTGGGTATGTATTAATGACTTTAATAACTAGTTACTTATGTTGAAAGTGAATTTTCCTAACCATTTCTTCATGATGTCGTTGATTTGCTCATTCCTGTCTTTACAGTCTTATAAAGCGCGTTAACTACTTGGAAGGGGGGTTAGAAGGGTGGTTTGGTAAGTTCTTGTCTTGTTTAGTGTATAGATCCTGCGAGAACTTGGTTCAAGCTTACTAGGACCTCCTTCAATGCCCCAAGGGTGTTGGATGGCGGGGGTGCGAATAGCTTGAACCACTCATATGAAAACTACTATTAAAACATTAAACGGGCTTCTTGGGATTGTATCTTTGCCGACTCAAACCACTTAGCCGAGGATAACGTCACCTTCAAAAGAGGGGCCTACCACTTTTCGCATTAATAACTTATTTAATTATCTTTCAATATTCGACCCTTTGGGATTGTATCCTTGCTCTCAAATCACAGGGTTGAGGGTAACGTCACCTTCAAAAGAGAGGCCTACTACTTTAACTAAGATAATTTCTTGAAAAGTCTGAAAGTGCGAAAATCATCAAAGGATACATTAAAGAGGAGTCGGATTCAGGTGATTCTATCTTGTCTATTTGTATTTCATTTTATTAATCTTTTCATGTTTAGATTTACTTTTATGTTTAAAACTTTTATCAAAAATTTAGAACGATTAGACGTTGACGATAAACCGGTATTAAAAGCTCTTGTATCCTTGGACGACCTCGGTATCTTACAAACACTATACTACGCTCATGATGGGTGCACTTGCCCAAGTGTGTGTTTAGTGTTAGTACAATATCATGTTTTATAAATTTAAAACTTGACTAATGCGTAAAACGGACTTAAAATATTAATAAAACCATATCACGCTTAACGCACACCAAGTTTTTGGCGCCATTACCGGGGACACAAGGATTTTAAGAAAGTTTAAAATCGGCGGCCTAATTATTTTTAACATTTTTTCTTATTTTTAGGATTTTTTTAGTTTTTAGCAAATTCTGCACTTTCTGCAGGCTGCAGCACGGGGCCGTGTCTAACCAACACACCCCCGTGTCCAATAACAGCAGCAACAAATCTGTTTTAAGTCAGACAGTAGCTGACCACGGGGCTGTGTCATATGAACACGGGGCCGTGTCCAACCTCCAGCTACTGAAAACAGGACCGTCAGATCCCAATGGTTGGTAATCTCTGACAAAAAATGGATGATATCGATTATTTTTGCTTTTGCCACTCTTACAGTGAATGTTGTCAACTATGTGGTGGGTTTCATCAAGATTTAGAATGTTACATTCTAATTTTGAACCCCATTATTTAGCGGACCCATCGTTTTTCTGTAATAATCACCTTAAGATGGGCGAAAGTAAAAACGATCCCTATTATCCAACCGAATGTTTTCAACCTCCTCTTCCACACGACATAACCTCCCCTGAAATATGTCAAATAGAAGAAAAGATTCTTCTGAAGTTAAAGAAATAGAGTTTATGATGAAGATGAGGTATTCATCGCAAGGCCAAAGCCAAAGAGAATCATTGAGCCCACTTTTGGAATCTAGCAACATCAAAGCCATCGAAAGTACCTCAACCTCTTGTAAAAGCGTTAGCGATAGTCGTCCCTGTGTCGATTGTGCCGTGAATGACTCTACATCGGCCACCACCAATGCGCTTATAGACATGAGCGATTCGACATACACCTTCTTTAACAAGAACCCGGATAAGGGGAATAAAGGTTGGTTTCCCCCACCGGTAAGTAGCTTAGGTTTTACCCTTTCCGATAACCTCTTGCGTTCATGCATAAACCAAGAGCATATACGGTACCTTAGGCACTTCGGTGTTTTCCCTCCAATAACGAACTACCCAATCCGAATAAATTCCTTAAAACAGGTACATGCATCACTTCATAAAAACCCTAGCCACAGGGCCATGCTCGGCCAGCACGCCCCGTGTCCACCTACAAGTTTCACCACGGGGCCGTGTCCATCCAACACGCCCCGTGCTCACAATACGGACAAAAATGTATGACCCTGACCACGGGGCCGTGTCCAACCAGCACGGGGCCATGGTCAGCGTGCCATTGATGTGCTAAAAAGTAGTTTAATAAAAAGAACTAAATTAACCTAATTCTAGACTCTAAGTAATACTCTAGACTCACTAAAACACACTAAGCTACTAACCGGCAAGTGTACCGATCGACTCTAGTATAGCTAAAGTAAGTTCGGATATCGAGCCCACGGAACTTACTAATTACGTTAACGACTCTATCTAGACTACGACTGACACGAACATACTAATTGTTTGATTGTTTGATTGGGGGGGGGGGGTTTCTAAAAATCCTAAGGAAGCAATTAAATTAAACTAAATTAAACTAAATTAACTAATTAAACTAAATACTACGAATTACTCTCGGACTTTACTCAGATGGTGGAAACACTACCTAGACTTGAATCCTAGTTGCTTTTAGTTATGGATTTTATTCGAAGATTGATTATTACGGACCGGGATCTTAAGATACTAAACCTCTCGAGTTACCAACTAAGCCTCTTAACCCTTCTCAAGAGAACGTTAAGGCACCCTAAAGGCTGTTATGATTACCGATAAATTAGACTCTCTTTAAAGACACCTAATGGTTTATGAAAGTACCCTACGAGACTCTCTTCTTTTCGGGACTCAAGTCAAGGATAAATTTGAGTTCTCAACTAGACTTGTTAGACAACAACTAATAGGTTTACCTCCTAAGAAGGATCCACCTTACAGTTTAATCGCTTAGATCTAACAATAACCTCGCACCTGTCAGCTATTGAGAGTTAGTAGAACACTTGATTTTATAAGTAGATTTAAGGTAATTGAATAACCCTAAAGACTAAATATTTATTACGTGATATAGACGTCACCAAAATCTAATAATCTAACAGACTCTATTATGTGATAAAGATATTCACCAAGAATCTTTAAAACTCAAAACATAATCAAGCATGCATACACATCTAGCTAATAATCAAATCGCCTACAATACATAAATAAATCCATAAATATCATAAATTCATGATAAAAATCCAAACTTTAGCAACCATCATCTTGTCTAGGTAGTTTAAATAAATTAGCCAATCAAAGTCATGAAATTCATTAAAAACAAAGTATAATCAAGAAGACAAAACATGGTAAAGAGAAAGAAGCGAAGTGAAGACACCCGAACGACACCAACGTGAACCGAATGCTTCCTCGACTTCAATCCTTCAACCAGCAGCTCCGAGTGCTTTAAAAACTCCGATTCGATGCTCCAAAATCGCCCAGAGGTATGCTAATTCGTAAGTTAGGTTTAGGGGATCATTAAAGATGTTTATATATGTTTTCCAGCTCAAATTCTGATCCAGCTAGCAATAATCTGACGAAAACACCCTCTCGCGGAGTATAGAGTCGCGGCCCACGACCATGTTTATGACATCAGCAACTTTACAGCCTCTCTCGGGTGGCAAGAAGGGGTTACCAAAACTAGTCGCCGCCCGCCAGAAGGTGGAAAATCAGTATTTTCGACCCGTTTTAGCTCCCAAGCCTTCCAATCCGTTCCAGGACTTGACTTTTTCGTATTCTAACTTGTTTTCCTCACTTTTCAATTGTTTCCAACGCCAAAGACCTGCAAAACGCAATTGGATCAAAAGTTATTTTACTGAAAATGAAACTAAAACTAACGAAAACTATACAAACGGAACATGATAAACTGATGTATTTTGCAATACATCAAATATCCCCACACTTACTCTTTTTTCGTCCTCGAAAAAGAATCTATGCAAACTGGAATCAGAGATTGATAAATATGCGGGTTCAAAATATAAATTACTCCTTAAAATCAAAACTTCTGTTAGCCACAATTGCAAGTATACTTGTCCTCTTAAACTCAACCCGATTCCAAGTGCAATTTAGGTTCATGTGCAGTCAATCTACCTAGGTCTCACGCTAGAAGCACAGTACATCTAATCACACCTCAAGCTTATAGAACAAAGGGAACAAACAATTTACCCAATTCCCAACCGTTTCATACCAAAATTTAGAGAATTTAAAATCAAAATTTTTTCTTTCTTTTTTTTCAACTTTGCTTTACCTAACCAAGAGGCTGTCTCAACCAGAGTCACCATCCCGAGATGACAACTTAGGCATCGGTAAAATTTGCAATTTTTTCTTTTCTTTCAACCATCCTAGAGGCAATCTAAGTCAGAGCCACTATCCCCAACGAAGATTACATTGGCGTGGCCTACTTTTTCTAATTAAGCACACTTATTCCATTTTTTTCATGATTAGAAATTCTATAAATGTTAGCTTATAACGGTATTCTTTATGCTATTTTTGGCGGTTTCGACATCCCTTTTTCCTAAATGAATACCCACTAGCAAACCGACAATTAAGGTATATTAAGATCAAAGGAACCTAAAACCAAGTCAAGCCTACCCGCATATCCCAAACTAGACACAAGCTCGACTACATTATTATCATATTATCATTATTTGAACCCAAACAAAAACCATCTTTTATGTCATTTTCCGTTCTTCATTTGCAAACTTCTTTATTCAAAAGACATTTTCTAATTTTTCATTTTTTGGATTTTTCGAATTTTATAATTTTTTTGGATTTTTCAAGATTTTATGACTCAAACTAACACTATACTATATATCCGATCCCCACACTTAAAGATTGCATTGTCCCGAATGCAAGAACAAGAATACGACTCAACTATGTAAATAAAAACTCAAAAGACAAAACTAAATAAATACGAATATGTACAAGTGAAACGACTTAGCTGAATATATGCGAGACTGTCAAAGTGCCACTCAATTCCACATATGCCCTCCACTCCGAATACGCTCAGCAAACAATTCTTAACTCTCGGACACGAAAACGGAAGCAGCAAACCAACACCATACCTATGAAATAACTATAACATCCCAAAATAGCACAACATGATAAAGTAAAAGTGTCTCAAACATCCAACCTAACCATCAAAGTATCAACCAACCCAACCCAACCGAACAGTATCAAAGTATCCAAATATTAGTAGTACAGACCAAATAGAGATAAAAACAACATAAAAATAAAAACGAAAACATAAAGATACGGCTTTCCAGCTCTGCTGCTGCTATCTCCAATCACTCCTCATCATCCGACTCCTCTGACTGCTGCTGATAGACATGATAAGGCTCCACCCCCTGCATGCCACTGGGCCCCGCCTGCTGCTGCCTGAAGAAAGGAGGAACACCCAAATGCAAACCATCCATCATATATCTCATACCATCCTCTATCCTTAGCTGACCCTGCCTAAGCCCATTGAACTGTTCATCAACATAACCACGTAAATCCCCATAATTAGTCTCCATCCGATCATACAACTAATCCAATGTCAGTGGATCCGATCGTGGCTCTCTCAGCGGGTACCGCCTGGCAGGAATCTCCTGGCGGGTCGTGTGCCTCTGATAACATGGAGGTATGGCAGACTGCATAGCTGTAACGACATCCGAACCTGGCAGGGGCTGAACCTGTGGCCCCTGGCGAACAAGATCCCATGCTGGCGGGCCAGTATATGTCAAAATACCCGCAGACTGAAGATCCGCAACCCTCATCAAACAAGGCGCCGACCCTCTCTCATCCTCCGGCCGGGTACCTAGCAAATACTCCTAAACTTTTCACTAATCACGTGACGTACGGGCAACAATGAATCCTCACTCCCGAACCACCTCTCCGCGGCCTCCTCATCGACCAAGCAAACACAGTCACCAAATTGGCGGTCTCCCCTCTACCATGCACATCAAACAAAACAAACTAACCTGGTTCACCTTATTATCACCTTGGCCCTACCAACTAAGGTGGCTGCCAGAATCTTATGAATAAATCTAAGAACTGGATCAGTATTATCACTCACAACCATATTGTTCGAATAAGGAACCCGAGAAATCGTACCCCAAAACCTAGCCAGCTCGCCTACCTGCACACTATGCGGATGATTCTTCTTGAACACCCCTTGCAAACTTGTCATAAACTCATTGGTCTGCACTTCCTCTGGTGTATAAAATTTTGTAGCCAATGCAAACTAGGGTACGGTCATCTCATATGATTGCCTACCCAAGGCAAAGAAGATTGCATCCTTTTCACTAAAATTCCCATGTTTATACTCAAACATGGAGTGAAACTCCAAGGTGATTTCCTTATACTGTCTTGCGTCACAATCCAAAATCCTTCTAAACTTCAGACCTAACAACTGCTCAACTCTCGCCCTCGCCCCCAGGCGATCCATCAATCCCCAATCAATCCTCCTATACGGTAGCAGGTCTACAGAAATCAAAGTACCCAACCTTTGGTATTCACCCGAGCTAAGCTCAAACTGTAACAATGGGCTATCCCTAATCCTAGTGCTTTGACCGTGTGGGATCCCCGGTCCAGTATACTCAACTACCCTGATATACTCCAGTTCCTCCTGTTGCACTGGCTCAACTGGGACTCCTTGAGGACGAGCTGTTGGCCTTCTCTTTCTACCTCTCTTGCTCGAAGAACCTTCATGCCGCACCACTGCCACTTTGCTTCCATTATCACCGCACTCCTTAAAAGCTTCCCATCGACCCTTCCCGAGTGACGTATACCCTGGACCACCCATAATACTTCATCACAAGGCCGGGAGAAACTCGTCGGAAAAATAAAAGTTGTGAAAATTTGTATAAAGGCTCTCACTTACCCGATCTACACATGCATGGACTGAAAAGTCCAAAACTAGCCTGTCGGAAAGCTCGCCAAAGCTTTACCAGAGTAGCTCCATAGTTCAAATGACTTCGATTCTTCGAAAATGGACACCACCATCTTGTCGGGAACGCTTGGTTTAGTGGGGGTAGGGTATCTTGTCGGAAAAATCCCGCCGGAATCCACTGTCACTCGCCGCCGCCGGACCACCGTGGACGTTGGCCGGCCGTCGTGCCTAGCCAGGGTACCGCCAGAGATCGCCGGACTCCGGTGGTCAATGTTCTAGTAAGAGAAAGTGAGAGTGAGTGAGTTTGAAGAGATAGAGAGAGTGTAGGGAAAGAAACGAGGGAAATAAAAGAAAAGGAAGTTTATATAGGTAGGGTTTTGTGGGTGTGGGTTGGGCTTTTAGTGAGTTGGGCCAAGGCCTGTTATCGCGTTTTTAGAGTTTTGAGCGGCCTAGTTGTATTTCTGAAGCCCGTTTTCTAACCCGGACGTCGTAACATGTCGTATAATATTGTTATTCTCGTAATTATAACACGGAAATTACCGGTTATCACAACTAGATGATGAGATATTCATGAACACGCAAAGATTTAACCCTAATAATCTTTGTGATTTTGCAGAATTTTGTGTTCTAGTGAACAAGAGAGTTTCTCCCTCTTTCCCTCTCTAATTTAAGACACACACTGCACTCTTCTCTCTTGTCCCCTTGTTTTATGATAACTCTTCAACCATTTTGATTGCTGCTAATCTTGTATTTCAAAACAGGAAAAACATTTTCCAATTGACTTAGTTTCCTTTGAGAAAAAATTGCTTTCTGAGCAATTGAAGTTCTACCCACTGAATCTAAAGATCAGTTGGCAGATATGTTTCCCAAAGACCTATTAAATAATCAATATTTCAAAATGTGTAAGCTAATAAATTTGTTTGATGTTTTCGCCCACTAAATTGAGGTTGGGGATGGGGGTGTTAAAATATGATAGTTTGTTTTCAATTTAATATTGGGCTCATTTTATTTATATATCTCTTTTCAGACCTGCTTTTTATTGGGTTGGATCCACATCTGTCTTAAAGAAGTTTTAGAGGGTTCTAGAGCTTTTTTTTTTTTTTGCCGATCATCTTCTATGGATTTAGGATGTGTCTTTGCTGGCTTTCCAAGTTTACTTCTTAGTTTTGCAATTATCATTTGTTATTGCTTGCTAGCTGGAGCAGCATTCTGAGTTTGGTGATTGATTTGTGTTTCCATTCCTTGTTTTTCTTCTCCTATAGAAGGAGTTGCTTTGTGTGGTTTTTTTTTTTTAATTTTTTTGTTGTAAATGGTGTTTTTAATCAAGTCTTACCTTAAACATCTAATGTTCTCATCTTCTTTATCAATAAACATTTCTTATTTTTTTTAAGAATAGCCTCCAGAGGCTTGTTCTCTAAGCCAAGCCACCTCTTTTTGGAAAACCTCGATACTATCACCAAATCAAGTGGGCGACAATGTCGCCAACAATCATGTTTCCACTAATGTCGTCCATTGGAGACGCTGATAATGTCGTCAATAGTCATGAAGCGAACATATATTATTGGACTGTACAATTGATAACATCATTTAAAATTAGACCCAACAACAACAAACAAGGATTAAAATATTTTCCTTGAATTAGGAATCTAAGGATCACATAGAAGACAACTGTAGAACTTAAAAATTGATTAGAAATCAAACCATCGTCAAATTAGGAATAACAGCCTCGTTGAACTAAAGAATTTATTTCTGTTAGGGGACATTTTCTATTGCAGGAATCGTGGCTAGGCGTAAATGACAAGGTAGGTAGATCTCCTCCGGGGATAATTCACTTATCTGATGTTTCATTCGATGATGGATCTCCTCTCGAATAACCATGTTATTCACTCAATCAAGGCTTTTAGACCCACAAAAGAATCAGCCAAGATAAACAAGAAAGGAGACCCAACTTTATATTATGGTTCATGTTTTTTATACATTTTTTTTCATTTGTCATCAACTATTTTACCTCACTTCTAGGTCTTCATCTTTTTTTTTATTTAGGCCGACCAAAATAGTTTTTTTTTTTAAATAGTTTATTTTCTATTTTTTATTTTTTATTTTTTTTAAGCTAGGGGTTTAGCCCAAGTTGGGTCTCTTTTATTGTTTATCTTGGCTGTTTCTTGGCTCTCTCAACTTTGTAGAGAGACATAAATTGGTGGAAGAGCAACCCGACACCAAATAGAGATGGGCATAATCGGGTTTTATTATTACCCGGAACCGATTTTAACCCGGACCCGGTTCTGCTTGGATGTCATTGGAACCAGGTATGGTGTGGAACCGGGTCCAGTTCCTACCCGGGTTCACACCCAAGAATATGGAACCGTGTAGAATTGGGTACGGGTATTATGGAACCGGGTATGGTGTGGAACCGGGTATGGTGCGGAACCGGTTTTTGATAGTATTGGGAACCGGTTTCTGACAGTCAATCTCATTATGTTAACGTTCTACATCAACTGCATTTACTATTGGGAACCGGTTCCTGACAGTCAAACCTGTCATTTACTATTCAGAACCGGTTCCTGATAAATGTTACCGTTGGAAACCGGTTCCTGATTAAAAAATCGGTTTTTTTTGTATATAAACCCCTTCTTACTTACCATTTCTAAACTTAACACTCACCATCTTCAACTTACAAAATCAATCAACTTCTAAGTTCTTGCAAATACCTATGGCATGCAACGATGAAGTTGTTACGGTCTTAGAGACGAAAAGAAGCCCTGCTATATCAAAGGATATTGAAAAATTTTTTATCTTTTAAACCATATTTAATTATTGTGTCATTTATAATTTTATAAATATTTTCTCCCGTATGAGGAGAAGGAAACTCGTCAAACGCAATCGTACGCTTCATCATTTGCCATGTATCGGGATCAACCCAATGAGCGGTGACACATATGTACGATTCCGGTAAACCATGTGGAGCCGACCACACATCACTAGTTAGGTTTACACTAGTTTTTAAATTCTTAAAAAAAACAATTAAATCTTTTTTTGCATTTTCCCATAAACTTAAACAATGACGTTTTAAAGTGCGACGACTTACATGTTTATAGCGAGGTTGTAGCATCTCCCGAATAAGATTAGTAAGATCGGGGTCGTCGAAGTGTCCAAACGGCAACGCTTTTTGTATTACCAACTTCGTCATCCGATCGCGAGCTAATTTTTGCTCATAACGAAAAATGGTACCATCTTTGGATAGTGGAACTTGACCGGATGTCATTTCCTTTAAAGCTTTGCAATACCTATTAATATGCTTCGTTACGTTGAGTTTGATTCCTTGGCTAATAACGATCCACAATGTTTACATTGAACTTTTTGCGAGCCGTCACTCATCTCGACCAACTCCCAGTTGCTCCAAACTTCCTTATTGCGATTATGAGACAATGTTCCAACCACATATGGAACCGATTGATCTTGAGGAATATTGTTAACGGATTGGGAATTTGCGTTTTTGGAACTCTTTGAGTCCATTTGTTGATTAGTATGTGAAAAAGAACAAGAAAGAAATGAAACAAGAAAATTAGATATGAGAAATTGTGTGCTAAACAATAGATTTCTAAACAATATATATAGAATCGGTTCCAACGGTCAGGAACCGGTTCCAATGGTAACACTATAACGGCTATAACCGGTTCCAACGATAACATTATAACGGCTATAACCGATTCCAACGGTAACATTATAACGGCTATAACCGGTTCCTTCTAGAACTGCATTTCCGGGTACTGGTGGAACCGGGTACTAGTGAAACCGGGTATGGGTAGGAACCGGGTACGGGTAGGAACCGGGTACGACCCGATTCAAATGGTAAAATTATGGAACTAGGTTGGAACCAACGGGTATTTTGAACCCGGAACCGGTTCTACTTAATGTCGGGTAGGAACTGGAACCGGGTCCAATTCGGTTCTACCGATTCGGGTTCGGAACCAGTTTTTACGCCCATCTCTAGCCCCAAATGGGATTCATTTTGAATGACTAGATGTACCATAAAAAAGATAAATACGTTTTTTAATTTATGCATTATATGCATATGATATTTTAAGATTTAGAGGTATGTATATGGAATCATGGGTTTATAGTATTGGGAATCTTAAGTTAAAATTAGTAAAATGATATATACTGAATACATTATAAGTATAAATCTCAAGTATATAAAACATTTTGTTTTTATTCACAAACAAAATATCAAAAGTATAAGCGTAAACATTTTGTTTCTTTTATCAACAAAATATCAAAATAGTTTGTGAAAGATTGAGATGTATCATTCATCTATCAATTTGTTGGTTGGGGACCTTTGTTGGTGATAACATGCCTTTCTAGATCCATGGACCCAACTTTTTTTTTTGGGAGTGACATCTCACTTAAGCATCAAAGTATATTTATGTGGATGATATGATCACCAAAACAACAAACTAATCTTTGAACCATGGAAATAGATACCCAATGCATTGTTTAGTCCCTGCCTCACATGTCATCTTTTTGGTTTCATAAAATCTAGACATCTAGGCTACCATGTCGTAAATAGCGCATTGACTAACGGCAAAGTTTTCTTTAGTTTGCGAGCAAACCCTACAAGTTATATGGTACACAACTTATGTATCATTGCGACGTAAGTTGGGATGAATTTTGTTAATTATACTTGGTATCAAATGACTAAGATGTTAAGCGAGTTCTATTTTAATTTGTATACTATGAATTATATAAAATGATTTGTTTTTTTCTTTTTATTTGTTAATTCAGTGTTTTTGAACTGGAATCTTCTATATTTGTTTAGTTCATTAAGTACATCATAACTATTAGACAAATCTTAATATATTAGATAGTGTATATGGTTTCTTTATATAAAAAATTAAGACCCTGTTATATAAATTCAAACACAAATAAGGTGAGCAATATCTACCAACCAAGTCATCCATGGTTTACAAAAGATACGAGGATCCTAACATGATAACCAATTTGTGCATATAACGTATTAGATTAACCGGCATAGCCTCTCATGGGTACTGGTACGCAATTGTTAACGAACAAGACAATATAAATACACTCATGTGAAAAGAAAGCGCATAGGTATTTATGTAGTATACTCACTCCCAGCAACATCAACAATTGATCTAAAGAGATCTTATTTTGAGAATTCGTTACAAGGGGTGGCTCACTTTGGCGCATGCAATGGGATCGAGGCATTACGCCTCTGGATCCCACGATTATGTCTCCACTAAGACTATCACAACAACATATATTACACATAAAAGTTACCTACTAAGATATAACATATAACGTCATCAAAGCATGATTACTAAAACATGTAAGCAAAGAATAATGTGATGGACAAATGATATTAACTATAAAAGGGAACCTTTAATAGAAAATCAAATAGTCATGACCAATCCATATCAACACCAAATGTAAACATTTACATTAAAAGAACCTTTGAATAATTAATGTATGTTCTACAATCAACTATCTTCACATGACAAACTGTTTAATCTAGGGTATATATATGTATATATATTAAACTGCCAGCTCTTCTTTTATGTTGTAAACTTAACATGTTCTTTGAGTATCTACATCTTTTTTAATTTGATATAATATGTATAATTCACTGAGTATCTGGATCCTTCTTTTTAATCTTATTAAATTAATGGTATACCATGTTGCGTATATGTGTTTGATTAATCTAATCCATGGAAACGGTCAACATGTATTTTGGGTTCAGTAGAAACCATGATTTCCGAGAACGACCATAACCTAGCAGCTTCATCTGGATTGCAACCTAGTTTCGACGGTGAAGCTTCGTTGCAATCGACAAAGTATTTACCATTCACATTTGTCACACTTGGATGAGTTGCAACATAACATGTTGTCGCAGCCGCCTGTTTTTTAAAACAAGTGTCAAATCTCACTGGTTAATTAAACATTATGACAAACCAGTTTCGGTTTAGGCTGACGTCTCATCATTACAACATCTAATTGTGTCCTTGACCGCATTATTTTTGGTTTTCAAGGTAATAAGCGCATCGTTTACACAAAAAAATATAAGCGCTTATATTTTTTAGGTTAGCTTATATTTTTCAAATAATATTTTTATAACGCTTAAATAGTTATACATATTTTAAAAAGTTGAACAAGTTACTATTTTAGTAAAAAGTTTAAAATGACCATTTTCATAGTTTTTGCCTAAAAGAATACATTGGGAATGTGTGAGAGAGAAAGAGATATATACTTACATACCTGAGGAATTGTTTTTAACAGCTTTGAAGCAAGAAAAAATATGAGGTCTGCATGTATACACATTACTCCAAATAATTAGTTAACTTTAAACATTTTATAGACATTTTCACAATAATCTTCTTAAAGATATTTATCATTCTATTGTAATGAGATAAGTTCGTGTTAGCTCGAAATTACTTGTCAAGAAGCCTTCATGATCTCTTGTTAATCGCGTTCTCACGATCCCAGGATGCACACAGTTCACGATCACATTCGCATCCATTTGCTACAAAAATAATACTTGGTTATGTTTATCAATACCTACATAAACTTACAAACATAAATCTTGTAAATGATATAGCATAGTGACGGATCTAGAAAATCTTCGTAGCAGTAACGTTTATAAAAAAAATGGTAACGAAATCGAAAAAAAGTCAAAAAATGTCAAATTTTTCTAAAGTTTATACTACCGTCGGAGCATCAAGCGGTAACGGAGGCTACCTTTTCCCCTAAAGTAGGTCCGCTCCTGACATAGCATGCATTAACAAATACTTATAACTTTATTATAAAAATAAATGTTTAGGTATTGACTTTATATGAACGAAATGAAGTACAAACTGAAACATGGGAACAGTGAGTTAATCTTGTCAGTGTGTATATCCAGCAAAAAGGAAACAAGTTTTGTCATTTCTTAATAAAATATATAATTATTCATCAATTGAAAATATACAAAATCAGGATCACCATATTTCTAATGTTACCTCGAGTCTCCGAGCAAGTTCCTTGGTATGCAAAACGTTAGCGAGCTTCGAGATTGCATATGCACGTGTTGCATCATACTCACTGCATATATACACCAGCATAAATATGCATCAAAACCATTATTAATTTTTTATTCTTATAGTAAATACTATTAATGATTTTAACAAAATCGAGGATTATCTACAATTAGAGCGCAGAATTAGCCAAGAATATTCGAGAAATTTTGATATTTGCAACCAATTAAAATTAGACAAAATCATGGCTTCCATTAGATATGTTCTTCCTCTCGATTTTCGTAGAATTGATTTAATTTTAGGGAAACTTCACCAAATTGTCAAAATTGATCAAAATCTTTTTTCAAAATAGACATGGAAATAATTTATCTTTTATCAAAGTAATCCGTCAATATTTCCTCTAATAAGAAACCACCATATTAGCTTCATTGGACACGGCTAGATTTTAGTCTACACTTCTGGCCGAGAAAGCGCCGGCTAAGCCTACGTTTTTTATGAAAAGAGCCGGCTAAGTCTTAGCTTTTAGATATTTGCTAAGACTTAGCCTGCACTTTTGAGGACGATTGATAATCAGCGTCCTACTTTTTAAAACTTTTTCGTCAACTTTGACTGTCTGGTAATTTTCGTATTATTTAACCTACCTCTTATCTCTAGAAATTTGAGCAACGGAACGAATCAAGTCGCCGGAAAACCAGGTATGGATGGCAGACGACACATTCACTATACGACCTTGTACACCGGTTATTTTGTCCGTCTCGATCATTTTCTCCATCAGCAGTTTCGTCAACAAAAAATGACCTAATTAATCAAACCAATACACATCATCATGTATCAATTAACCACACTTTTTCCATTAATCTCTGAAAACTTACCTAAATAATTAGTCGCAAACGTCATCTCTATCCCATCTTCAGATATCCGGTGACTGTGAGAATACTTTCCGGCATTATTTCTGCAAAAAATAATATACAAATCATGATGTAACTGTTGTATTGTATCCATAGAGAACGATAATCAGATTACGTACATTAAAAGGTTAAGAGGCAAATTAAGAGCTAGAAATTCCGCAACAAAACTCCGGATGGAACGAATAGAGCTAAGATCAAGCGTTAGAACAATAATCTCGGCATCAGGAAACTCCGCCTTCATCTCCTCGGCCGCTTTAGAGTTCCTCGCAGGGATGACAATACGAACACCCCGCTTTGCAAGGACCCGAGCCGTCTCAGCTCCGATCCCTGACGTTGCACCTGATATAAAGAACTGAATCATTGAATCATCATATAATAATAATAGTAATAATAATTTGATAATGATGAGTGTGCATGTGCGTGAATAAAGACATGATTATAGTTCTTTTGATAACGATGATGATGATAGTTATTATCATTTGTACCGGTAATGATGGCGGTGAAGGAGGAAGCGGTTTGGAAGTTATCTGTGACTTGTTCGGCGGTGGATTTGGAACCGTAGCCGGTTGGACCGACGGAGCCGAAGAGGTAGTTGATGGTTTCCTTCATAGATAGTGTGTAGAGTGATGGTTGTATTGATTGGGAGAGTGGAGAGAATGGAAAAGAAAATGAAGTTGTGTTGTGTTGGGGAGGGGAGGGGAGGGGAGGGAGGGGAGAGGAAAGGATGAAAGGGATAGTGGGGCTGGTGGATATTATGGAAGATATCGGAATCGGAGAAGATGAAGACTACGTGGTCGTTTTGTCATATTATTTATTTATAATTAAAGAGAATTATATGCTTTAATTATTGTTATTATTTTTAAAATTTTGAAAAGAAGTATTTTTAGACATAAACCCCCGAACTCTAATATACAAACGTATATTATATTTAAAAGCAAATATCATAAAAGAAAGAAAAAAATCAATATATTTTCTCATTTATTTCCTAAGATCTCTCAACAAATTTTTGCCCATGAGAAAATAACTTACTTTATGTTTTGTCTTACAAAAATCCTTTTCATTTTATGTTTGTGTTTGTGGTTAAAGATTTAATGGAAACCAGTGGTTTCTTACATATGGGTAAGGATGTAGAAAAGATTTTCCACGGCTCATTCTAATATCAATATGGTGTATTTGGAAATGAAGGAATGACGCTGTTTTCCAAATAAAATAAAGTAGTCTAGTAGACGTTTTAGGTGAAGTTAAGTCTAGAGGTTACGCTTGGTTTAAGAATACGTCTTCTTTTAAGTCCATTCTTTGGGAGGATTGATGCAAATCTCTTTGTATATGTTATAATTTGGCATCTTGCCCAGTTAGGTCGGGGACGTGTATATTGTTTGGCCTCTTGCCCGTTTTGGTCAGAGGTTGTTTTATGAAGTTTACATTTCAAAAAAAAAAAAAACAAAAGTTTCTCAACAGTTTTTTAAACATTAAAGTCTATGTACATGTTAAACTTGAACAAAATTATGCCAAATTTTTTTATCAAAACAACTTGCAACGTGAAGTTACGTTTCAGCCTAAAATATTTTTAAACATTCATAGGTCATTGCTAGGGAACCGAAAACGATTAAAATTGAATACAAAACAAAAAATCGTTAAACCCAAATCAAACAAAACGAAATTCGGTTTATGTGTAGCCCAATACATCGAATAACCAAAGTAACACATACTTTATATTTAGTCGAATAAACCCAATAATATGAATTCGTTGTGTTCGGTTGAAACCAAAAACCAAACCAAATGCAAATGCGATTTGGATTTAATTTCGAAGTACTTAAATTCCGTTTGGTTTGATTCGGTTATTTTTGGTATAACCCAAAAAAATCAAACCGGATAAAAAGGAACCAAATAACTGAATAAACTGTAAAAACCGATGAGGTACTTTAATGTTCAAAAGAATTGTTGATGTACTTTTATAAGATAAAACAGAAACTATGTTTGTTTTTCATATGCAAAAAAAATGTTTAAGGACTTTGAAAAAAAGTAAGAAAAATATGTTGGTTTCTATGATATTTGCCCTATATATATAAGTATCTCTCTTCTCCACTTTTGTTTATTAAACTCGGGAATACATTAGTATAAGTGGTGTGCTATAACATTAAAAAAAACCAGAATTACCCCTTTATTAAAAATACAAACCAATGAATAGTGAATTTAATATTACCCCTTTATTAAAAATACAAACCAATGAATAGTGAATTTAATATTATAATAGTATTTATAGTTTTTTTAGAGTTAACTGTTATTTTCATCCCTGTGTTTTGTTCACTTTTGCCATTTCAGTCCAATTTAAAAAAAACCCCAGTTTCCTCCCTAACATACCGGAAATGTCACACCCCGACTCGCAGCGGAAAAGGTGACCGGGGCATGATTGGGTTATCATCAAAGCTCATGACATTTATTATAACGTTTCATATTCATTAATACAATTTAATGGGAAATTTACAATCATAATTACATCATGACCTAACATCAATCTAAGCTTCTTTGTTTTCTTCTAAGGCATTTCCTATGTTTTCCTTGCTTCATCCTGTTCACCTGTATCATGTGTAAAAATGGTTTTTGGATCAACAAAAAGTTGGCGAGTGAATCATATGGAAAACATTTGAGAAAGTTTATTTAATTGATAATAAAATAAAGTGCACAACCACACATAAGTAAAAATAGATGTAAACTTATACACCAATCATTTAATATTAAATAATGCACACAAGAAAAATAATGGATCGATATGAGGCACGCGTTGCTCAACTCGTCTCTCACGAGGAACTAATGGACCTAATGAATGATTTGCATATACTTGACAATATGAAATACATAACTACAAACAATATAAACTAAATAAATACACACACAAACAATAATGGATTTGTTTTGAGGCACGCGTTGCTCAACTCGTCTCCCACGAGGAACGGATGGGCCTAGTGAATGAATTTGCATATAACTTGACAATATGAAATACACAACTACAAACAATATATACAATCTAAGTTTAGATCACAATATGGTATGGCACTAGTTTAAATAAACGAGTTAATTTTGGTGACACATGACACATCCCAAAATGTGTAATTAAAAAGGGGAGTTGTAAGATTCACTCACATTGGGTGCGTTCGGTTGATGATGTTGAATACGCACGAAGTTGGATTTAACCACGAGTGAAACTAACCTAGATAATAACATAATGGTTTGGTAAATAAGGGGATTTTATTAATCAATTTTAGCTGGGTGAGGCTCGAGCCCGAGACCTCCCGTACGCGTGCACGCAGCTCTACCAACTGAGCTACGTGTCTAACCTGAAATATTTCTGTTTTTAATTATATTTATATATTAGTTGAATTAAACAGAAAATCATTTATTTTTAAAAACGATTTTAATCTAACGACTCGGTGCGCTCCACAGGTCTCGAACCCGGGACCTGTGGGTTGAGTTAACACACAGTCCACCGCTGGACTGTGTGTCTAACTTGTTAAATAAACTGATTTTTATTATACTTATATACAAACTAAATATTTTCATTTCTGTCTTAAATAAAAAGTTTGATAATTGTCCGGACCGGTGCGGTAGGCCGGACTCGAACTCGTGACTTGTGATTAAACATTCACACAGTCCACCACTGGACTGTGTGTCTATCTTGGTTATTATTCCGGTTTTTATTAAACTTAACATCTTACGCAGTGACTCCGGTTCGGTTAAAAAAAAGGAACATTTTTATTAGGGCGAAGGTGCGTGGGACAAGATTCGAGCTCGAGACGTAAGCGTGTTTTATGTGCACACAGTCCACCACTGGACTGTGTGTCTAACCCGAGTTATATATTGATTTAAATTAAACTTATAGACTATGGAAACTTCGTCTTCTTCGTCGAATTTAACCAGAACTAACGTCCGACTGATTCATCGATTAAATCATGTTCTTTTAGTGTGTTGCGGTTAATTACAGGTGTGGTAAATAAAAAGAATGAAAGATTAAGCGTAAATTATACCGAACTGGACTCCTCTGTTTCTCCGGCGAAACTCCGGTGACAGCAGCTTATTCCGGCGACGTGTGTCTTGCGGCAGAGAGTCTTCAGAGAGCTTGAGATGGATGTGAGTGGCTTCGGTATAAGTTCTGGGTGTTCAGTAAGGCTCAGAAGTGAAGGGCTCGGTTTTCCGGCGATTTGCAGGTATTTTCCGGCGAGTCAATTTTCGTCGAGAAAGGGTGCGGTTTTGAGCGAAAAGGCTACCAGTGGATTGTGGGTGAATTTATAGGGAGGAATCGAGATGTATAGAGTCGGATTTCAGACTTGATTCAAAGTCCTTACGTTTTCCGGCGGTTATGACTTGCGTCGCGGGTTCAGACGTCGGTTATAACCGATGTCTTAGTTAAAGTTTACGTTTAAACTGAAGAAACCGTCAACTCTTGGCGAGATAGTCGGGATTTCCGACGACTGCAAATAGGCGCATCGGTTTTGAATTCGATACTCATGTTATGAATTAATTGTCTTCAATATTGAACAAGAAACATAAGCGGCGCAGTGGTTGAAGGGTTGAGTGTTAAGTCTGTTTGAAATTGCTGGCTGACCCGGGTTCGAAACCCGGCAGCACTATTTTATTTTTATTTCATTAATTTCAATACTTTTTCAAATAAAACTTTTATAACCCAATATACTTATTAATTATGTATCGTTTAAAATTATTTTGGGCATTAAATACGCAACGAAATTTTTAACTGATTGTTCGGTTAATAAACGGAGCGGGTTTGGTAAAATCCGTTTTTTGACGGATGTTACAGTATCCCCTGCTTTTTAGAAATTTCGTCCCGAAATTTAAGTAGTGGTATATTTGACTAAAATGATGTGTTTAGTTTGACAGTTACATACTTAGAAAAAGTAAGGGTTTAAGTTTTTGTTTGAGGCGGTAACGTTCCTTGTAAGGGTTAAGTACCCTGTTACAGGAATCACTTTTTGTTGCCTACGGTAAAATATTGATAAGCAGAGTTGATTCGCTAAATATGATATCACGCGTAAGAGTTTTGATATGTTTGGAAGGATATGGTTATATCCTAAAGCAAAACTTCTAATACTACAACCTACATGGAACTTCTCATAACCGTCTAACAATGCCTCTGATCCTTTGACAAGAATACTTATATATAGGAAGTACCAGCGGCGTATCCACCATATTCTTGTCAAATTTTCATTGGTTTTATTAGTAAGTTATGATTGGTTCTATAATATGACTCTAGAACATAAATAAACACAACAACTAATACTTGAGTCTTAATTCTGATAGCATACATGTTTGATTTGTGACAGTTCCTCTCTCGTTTGTTATGATGGAGAGGTTATTTTATGTAGAAATAGAACGTAATCCAATTTCTTTAAATGACGAGATGATATGAATGTAACACAAATTTCAACCAAGACATTACTAACTCCTACATGGAACTTCTCATAACCGCCTGATAATGCCTCTGATCCTTTGGCAAGAATACTTATATATAGGAAGTACCAGCGGCGTATCCACCATATTCTTGTCAAATTTTCGTTGGTTTTATCCGTAAGTTATGATTAGTTACCAAGAAACTACTAAATCCTACATAGAACTTCTCATAACCGCCTGACAATGCCTCTGATCCTTTGACAAGAATACTTATATATAGGAAGTACCAGCGGCGTATCCACCATATTCTCGTCAAATTTTCATTGGTTTTATCAGTGAATTATGATTAGTCCTATGTGACTATAAAACATAAACAACACAACAACCACAACTTGAGTCTAAATTCTGAAAGTATACATGTTTGAATGATGACAGTACCTCTCTCGTTTGTTATGATGGAGAGGTTAGTCATTGTGGAAGTGAGACATAGCTCAACTTCTATAAATGATGAAATTGAATACACTGAAATGTATGATGAACAAACTTCAACCAAAACATACTAAATCCTACATGGAACCTCTCATAACCGCCTGATAATGCCTCCGATCCTTTGACAAGAATACTTATATATAGGAAGTACCAGCGACGTATCCACCATATTCTTGTCAAATTTTCATTGACTTTATCCACAAGTTATGATTAGTTCTATGTGACTCTACAACAAACACAAGATACTGATAATGAAAAATGTCTGTGCGATCAAGGCTCAATCAACGGAGCCGATCGTATTGCATGTACTGAAAATGAAAAATGTCTGTGCGATCAAGGCTCAATTAAACGGAGCCGATCGTATTGCATGTACTGAAAATAATAAACAATAATCACTCAAACAGTTTATACATGGAACCTCTCATAACCGCCTGATAATGCCTCCTATCCTTTGACAAGAATACTTATATATAGAAAGTACCAGCGGCGTATCCACCATATTCTCGTCAAATTTTCTTTGACTTTATCCGCAAGTTATGATTAGTTCTATGTGACTCTACAACAAACACAACAACCACAAGATACTGATAATGAAAAATGTCTGTGCGATCAAGGCTCAATCAAACGGAGCCGATCGTATTGCATGTACTGAAAATGAAAAATGTCTGTGCGATCAAGGCTCAATCAAACAGAGCCGATCGTATTGCATGTACTGAAAATAATAAACAATAATCACTCAAACAGTTTATACATGGAACCTCTCATAACCGCCTGATAATGCCTCCGATCCTTTGACAAGAATACTTATATATAGGAAGTACCAGCGGCGTATCCACCATATTCTTGTCAAATTCTCCTTGGCTTTATCCTTAAGTTATGATTGGTTCTATGTGATTCTAAAACATAAGGAAAACATAAAACTAAACGATTGGAGTTGAATCTTGATTTTCGGTGAAGGGGACTAGTTGGGTGTTCTCGTTTGGGCCGTCATTATCTTCAACAGGATTAGCGTTGATGTTGAACACTCTTCCTCTTGCTGGTGGCCTAATGATTGGGTTTTCTTGATTTACTTGGTTAACTGGGTTTGATTGAGCTTGAGCGTTTATGATGTTAACCAATCGAGGGCACGTGTTTCTAAAGTGGGTAGGGTCGCCACAATTGAAACAAGCTCGAACGTATGGGAACATGGGGTATTGGGGTTGTTGATAGGTTTGGATCATATTTTGAGGAAGGGGTGAGATTTGATTTTGAGGGGTGCGGCAAACCTTGCTCAAATGACCGTAGCGTCCACAATTCGCACATAGTCGACAAGGTAAGGTAGGGGGATGGTGATAAAAACAGGTGTTACATCGAGGGTGAGGTCCAAGGTATGGTTTCTTATTTGGGTAAGTTGAGTTGGGTGCTACTTGCGTGATTGGGATAGCTTGGATGGGTATGGCGTGTGAAATTGGTTGATTACGTTGGATAGTAGCGAAAAGTTGCCCATCTCGTTTTCTCTTAAAAGTGGGTTGAGGGGATTCGGTTTGGGTGGAGTTTGAAGTTTCAGTCGATGCCTTATCCTTCTTCTCCTCCTTGAAGTCTTTGTTCCGGATTCGGTTTTCGGTGAGCTCTGTAGCTAACTCCATTGCTGCTTCCAAAGTTGCAGGCGTGGTACTTATTACAGAGTCCTGAATCTTTGACGGAAGACCTCGAATGTAGTGCTCGATCAAACGGTAGAGGGGAGTGAACAAGTTGGGAACCATTTGATTTAACTCGAGGAACCTTTTGTTGTATGTGGTGTGGTCGCCTTCCTTTTGCTTCAACGAATAGAACTCATCTTCTAATTTCTTGATCTCGCTCCTTGGGCAAAACCGTCTTGTCATGATTTCCTTCAACTCTTCCCAAGTCAAAGTCATAGCATCTTCAACGCCTCGTTTAGCCTTCTCTGTATTCCACCAAGTAAGTGCTATTCTATATAAACGACTAGTAGCATATCGCACTTTGCGATCATCGGGGCAATCGCAATTTAGAAAAGTGTTCTCAATTTCTTCAAACCAATGGAGGAGAGCGGTGACACCTTCAGTCCCTTCGTATTTTGGAGGGTCGCATGATTTGAAATGCTTGTAGGTGCATTTAGTGGTATTTAGGGAAGAATTGACAATGTGTTGATCTTCTTGATTGACAGGATTAGCGGTAAGTGCTTGTTGGACTTGGATTACAATGTTGGGTATTACGGTAGCCATTTGTTGAGCGATTAGGGCAGCCATGCGCTCGCGGGCTTTTTCTGCTCTCGTCTTCCTACGGGCGAGGCTAGAAGACATCTACAAGGAATACATGTCAAGAGTATGAGTTGGATGCTTTTGGGTTCATGGGCCGCATTTGGGAATGAACATACATAAAATAAATATAGAAAAATAAATCTACTACATCCATAGGATGTCTTGGGCTTTGCTCGTCATTAGGCCCTACATGCCGCCATACTTCACCTTAGAAATCATGTGGGCCCCATGAATACCGGGTTTTTCATATGGTTCGCATGTGTTAGCCTGGTTACGTACACTAAAACCCAGAGAAAATCGAGAAATATGTATATAACGTATGATATTCGGAATGTGACCAGGTGTAGACACGGTGACACCTCAAAGTGGGGTTAGTTCGAACGACGTTTGGTGTGGCATGCTTTGGCCTAATAGGTCCTTCGTACTCTCATCGTTAGTCCCCAGGTAGGCAAACTGGTCCGTTATATTGGATTTCTACGAATGCCAACCTAGACAGGACGTTCCGACTACCGGTACTTGTACCCTTCCAGTTACTACATGCCCGTCGCAGAACTTACTTTGATGAGATTTGAAAATTGCGACAAAATCTTTGAATAATGAAAGCATGAAGATGATTTAAATATATGAACATTGAAATATGTATAATGAATGTGTATGTAAGTATGTATGTTTGACTGTAAGTATAAAAAAATATGAAACAAATAAATATCATAAGTTTGTATGTAACCGTATAAACAATTAAGATCTAGTCAACTATAGTATAGGCTCTAAGGGTCTAATAACCTATCCTATATCCCTATAGTCATGGCTCTGATACCAATCTGTCACACCCCGACCCGCAGCGGAAAAGGTGACCGGGGCATGATTGGGTTATCATCAAAGCTCATGACATTTATTATAACGTTTCATATTCATTAATACAATTTAATGGGAAATTTACAATCATAATTACATCATGACCTAACATCAATCTAAGCTTCTTTGTTTTCTTCTAAGGCATTTCCTATGTTTTCCTTGCTTCATCCTGTTCACCTGTATCATGTGTAAAAATGGTTTTTGGATCAACAAAAAGTTGGCGAGTGAATCCTATGGAAAACATTTGAGAAAGTTTATTTAATTGATAATAAAATAAAGTGCACAACCACACATAAGTAAAAATAGATGTAAACTTATACACCAATCATTTAATATTAAATAATGCACACAAGAAAAATAATGGATCGATATGAGGCACGCGTTGCTCAACTCGTCTCTCACGAGGAACTAATGGACCTAATGAATGATTTGCATATACTTGACAATATGAAATACATAACTACAAACAATATAAACTAAATAAATACACACACAAACAATAATGGATTTGTTTTGAGGCACGGTTGCTCAACTCGTCTCCCACGAGGAACGGATGGGCCTAGTGAATGAATTTGCATATAACTTGACAATATGAAATACACAACTACAAACAATATATACAATCTAAGTTTAGATCACAATATGGTATGGCACTAGTTTAAATAAACGAGTTAATTTTGGTGACACATGACACACCCCAAAATGTGTAATTAAAAAGGGGAGTTGTAAGATTCACTCACATTGGGTGCGTTCGGTTGATGATGTTGAATACGCACGAAGTTGGATTTAACCACGAGTGAAACTAACCTAGATAATAACATAATGGTTTGGTAAATAAGGGGATTTTATTAATCAATTTTAGTAGGATGATTGGATATATTTTTGTGAGTTTAAGGCTATTTTCTAACCTTAAAAATGTTATTTTTAAGTATTTTTAATTGATTTTTAAATAAAATAAATAAATAAAAATAATAAAAAATGACTTTTTTTGGGACAGTTGACCGTTGACCGTTGACTTTGACTTTGACTGTTGACCGGTTCGCATGTGTAATTGTGTGCGCTGGGTGAGGCTCGAACCCGAGACCTCCCGTACGCGTGCACGCAGCTCTACCAACTGAGCTACGTGTCTAACCTGAAATATTTCTGTTTTTAATTATATTTATATATTAGTTGAATTAAACAGAAAATCATTTATTTTTAAAAACGATTTTAATCTAACGACTCGGTGCGCTCCACAGGTCTCGAACCAGGGACCTGTGGGTTGAGTTAACACACAGTCCACCGCTGGACTGTGTGTCTAACTTGTTAAATAAACTGATTTTTATTATACTTATATACAAACTAAATATTTTCATTTCTGTCTTAAATAAAAAGTTTGATAATTGTCTGGACCGGTGCGGTTGGCCGGACTCAAACTCGTGACTTGTGATTATCTTAGTTATTATTCCGGTTTTTATTAAACTTAACATCTTACGCAGTGACTCCGGTTCGGTTAAAAAAAAGGAACATTTTTATTAGGGCGAAGGTGCATGGGACAAGATTCGAACTCGAGACGTAAGCGTGTTTTATGTGCACACAGTCCACCACTGGACTGTGTGTCTAACCCGAGTTATATATTGATTTAAATTAAACTTATAGACTATGGAAACTTCGTCTTCTTCGTCGAATTTAACCAGAACTAACGTCCGACTGATTCATCGATTAAATCATGTTCTTTTAGTGTGTTGCGGTTAATTACAGGTGTGGTAAATAAAAAGAATGAAAGATTAAGCGTAAATTATACCGAACTGGACTCCTCTGTTTCTCCGGCGAAACTCCGGTGACAGCAGCTTATTCCGGCGACGTGTGTCTTGCGGCAGAGAGTCTTCAGAGAGCTTGAGATGGATGTGAGTGGCTTCGGTATAAGTTCTGGGTGTTCAGTAAGGCTCAGAAGTGAAGGGCTCGGTTTTCCGGCGATATGCAGGTATTTTCCGGCGAGTCAATTTTCGTCGAGAAAGGGTGCGGTTTTGAGCGAAAAGGCTACCAGTGGATTGTGGGTGAATTTATAGGGAGGAATCGAGATGTATAGAGTCGGATTTCAGACTTGATTCAAAGTCCTTACGTTTTCCGGCGGTTATGACTTGCGTCGCGGGTTCAGACATCAGTTATAACCGATGTCATAGTTAAAGTTTACGTTAAAACTGAAGAAACCGTCAACTCTTGGCGAGATAGTCGGGATTTCCGACGACTGCAAATAGGCGCGTCGGTTTTGAATTCGATACTCATGTTATGAATTAATTGTCTTCAATATTGAACAAGAAACATAAGCGGCGTAGTGGTTGAAGGGTTGAGTGTTAAGTCTGTTTGAAATTGCTGGCTGACCCGGGTTCGAAACCCGGCAGCACTATTTTATTTTTATTTCATTAATTCAATACTTTTTCAAATAAAACTTTTATAACCCAATATACTTATTAATTATGTATCGTTTAAAATTATTTTGGGCACTAAATACGCAACGAAATTTTTAACTGACTGTTCGGTTAATAAACGGAGCGGGTTTGGTAAAATCCATTTTTTGACGGATGTTACAAGAAACCTGCCACTCTAGTCCAAAAATTAATATTCAGTTAAATCATGCAGGTTTAATAAAGGGTATTATTGTCAATTCATATATATTTCATTTTCACATTATTTTATGTCAGACAAATAAAAATACAATAATATCATTCATTAAACCTGTCTGCCTTAACTTGGTTTTAATTTTTGGAATGAAGTGGCACGTTTCCGGTATGTCAGGAGAAAACATGTGTATTTTTGAAAATTGGATTGAAATAACAAAAGTGAACAAACCATAGGGACGAAAATAATAGTTAACTTTTTTTTAGAAGTTCTATTATTTAACGCTATAATAATAATAGTAATAATAATAATAATAATAATAATAATAATAATAATAATAATAATAATAATCTTCGCTTTTTAAGTTGAATACATTTTTTATATTTTCCTTAACGTTAATGATTTTTTTGTGACATTTTTCGGGATAAGCTTGGTGTCAACCGGTATCAAAAATACCAGTAAGGTCCTGTTCGGTATCGGTGCATGAAGGTAAAAACTGACACCAGCCTGTTACAGAAAACGCCAAAAGTCGGTACCGAACTGATACTGAAAATATCTTTAGTTCGGGAAATTCGGTACTGCTACACGGTACCATTTGCTCATCCCTGATCACAGGTACCGTACGAACTGTACAACCTTTTTTGTTGATTTTTTTCAACTTTCAATGATTTCTTTTTTTTAGTTTCAGGGGTAGGGATGATCTTAGTGCCAGCCGATAACAAATTGGTACTGGTACCGAACTAGTTATGGTACCAGTATATGAAAGTAAAAACCAGTAGTGAACCGGTACCAGGAACGTCAAAAGTCGGTACCGAATTGGTACTTAAGATCTTTTGGTTCGGGAAATTCAGTACCGGTACCGAGTATCATTTGCTCATCTCTGACCACGGGTCTCATACGAACATCATCATTACCATACAATTTCTTGGTTGATTTTCTTTCGGTTATCTTTTACTGTTTTTTCTACATTTTCTTTATATTTTTGTCAACGGTTTTGTGCGTAGCGCGCTCGTAATGATTTCAAAACACATGTAAACACAGACTAAATAGTGAAATTCGCCGCAACGCGACGACAATAATAAACCTAGTAGTTTTAGTTCTACAAGATGTAGTGTGAGAGGATGAGAAGAATCAAGTTTTAGCTCCAATTATCATTGAACGTAAACGATAAATATAGAGAAAATTTCATTCATCTGTAATATGAAACGATAAATATAGAGAAAATTACATTCACCTGTAAAAATACAATTAAAGCTAAACCTTTTTTAGTATTTGATTCCTAACTATTTTAAAACTATATTTTTTATGAGAAATTAAAACATTTATATGGACCTAAATCATTAAAGTGTTATATCAGTAATAATCTTTAAATTTAAGAAATCTTTATTAGACAGGCGTAGTGATCCGTGATATAGTGGTGTGATAGAGTGCGATACTGTGATACACGGCCGCAAAGGGGTGTTGTTGTCGCGGCGTGATGGTGTGGGTTGTTTGGAAAGTAGCATGTTGACCGTTTGACTACAATTGATTTAATAAATAAAATAAAGCCATAATGTTGAAAGTAAATGTTAATTTGAAGGTTTGAGTTTGTGGAAACAATGGTTTTGAGGTATTTGAAGAAGTTGATTAATTAACAAAATTAATCCCTCAAGATTAAAAAAGTTAATGCCTCGTAACATTACCAGCCCTTTTAGTTTAATATATATATATATATATATATATATATATATATATATATATATATATATATATATATTTTACTTTTTACATTGATTTCAAAAAATATGTAATCTATTAGTTTATATTTTTTATTTATTTAATTATTTTTATATCTGCTTATTTTAATTTATATTTATTTAAAAAAAGTTTAATGATGAAATGTGATGATCATTACAAGTGTGATGAGTGAAATGTGATGGATTGTTGGGTATGCATGGTGATCAGTTAAAAATTTTAATTATCAAACTCGGTTCAATAAGTAATTGTCAATCAATTAAGCGAGTCAATCAATAAAACACAATGGAAAATAAACGAGTGATCAACAATAGACGAAACCCGACAGGATCCGGTTACATACGAATGCGAGCATAGTGATAAGATTATCTAACTATTGATGAGAAAAGTATACCTCGGTTAACAACTAACCGGTTAAGACACCGAGGTTCAATGAATGCACGCTTGTGAAACGAACTACGAAACGCGGGTAGGTGGTGGCAGCGGCGGTTGTGAGTGTTATAGAGAGTTTTGTGTAATCTCTCTAAACTCCTAATGCAAGTCCTTACTCTTGTTTATATAGATCTCAGAGATCCATGCATGTTTGCCAAGTGGAGGACATGCATGCACTAGTTCGACAAGTGGGTTAAACCGTAATGCATGCATGCGCGACAAGTGGCGAGGCAATGCATGTTTGCACCGGTTCATGTACCTATCTCACCCCGTCCATGTACCCGTCTCTCATTTAATACCCGCAATAAGTTTATTAATTAAGATAAACAAATATATTATTAGTAATGAGTATTAGTAATATAACCTGCTCACGGACATAGATATAACTGTGATCCATTTCGCATATCATTCGTAATTACCAGTTAAGGGTATTTTAGTTCGTTGCCCACAATGTAACTCTTACGGATTATAACTCGTTTGGTTGCATTAATTAATCGGACCGGTCAATTTTTCCAATAGTCTCCCACTTGGATAATTTTCAATTAAGGTCCTTAAGGCTGACAGCTAGAGGCGCTCTAACTCATATAGTTATCCCCAACAAGTTATAACACTTTAAAGTCATTCACCAAAACATCTTGGAACATCTTGTTACAAGACCTAAGCTTATGATAATGGTTGTCATCTATCCTTTCTGTGTAAGACATCATTTGAACAATAAGAGATTGATCAGATTAATCTCACTTGGTATTTAATCATTATTGTTCTCGTTCAAGAATCAAAGTGGTCTAATAAAAAACACAATAAGTTTGGGTAAGGCCTTACCTTCCACCAGTTTGAATCAACAAGGGGACACCAATGTCTAACTGTTACATATAATGTAAGAGTACAAAATCCCACCTCGACTACATATAACTCCTACTAAACTTCAGAATTACTCCAAACCAATACTTTTATGCCTGGTAGTTACACGACAACGGTTGACACCGATCAAATAATAGTCTTTAGTAAACGGAAGTTCTAGTATGTATCTCAGGTCAGAGGATACTAAATGAGTATACCAAAATAAAAAAATCTTATGACTAAGATCCATGAAGATGATTTGATGCGAGTCACATCCAACGTCATTCATAAGGAGCTCTGTGAGTTTAGGAGTCAACTCCTTAAGTCCAAAGTCGGAATAGTCTTAATTCAGAGTTGTTCCCACGAGTCTGACTGACTACGGATAATTTGGAATACAAGATTCATGGATTAAACATATTAAAATCAAACACAGTTGCAAGATTCTAATTTTGCATTTAACCAGTAAATCAAAAGTGAATTCAAAAGGTACAACGGTTTAAATGTTCGTACATCCAAATATTAAATCAAAACAAATGGCTAGATAATCTAAGACTGATAGCATCCCTGTGTAGGTCATGCTTGTCCTGAGTTATCGGTTTAGTGAATGGGTCTGGTAGGTTTTGATCTGTGTCTACTTTGCTTATTATGATGTCTCATCGTTTCAGTATTTCACATATATAATGGAACTTTCTTAGAATGTGCTTGGCCCTGTGATGAGATCTGGGCTCTTTGGTTTGAAGCAAGAGGTTCATAGTGACATGTGGAATAGATCCCTTATGACTCATTTTTACATAATACTAAAACCCAAAGATGGATAATCTCCCTATTGCTTTTGTTCAAAGTTGTGGGTTTGATTTTGACATTGCGGATGGTTGCACTACTACTTATTTCAAATATTGTTGAGATGTAACAACACCCACAAAATGGGGTCTTACGAATTTATGCATTAACATACACAACTTTTACTAGGTTTTCAAAGCACGTCTTTATACGTTTGTTTCACAGAGTGCTCAGAACAACTATCCAAAAGGCGTATTGTGTTTTCAAAGTAAACTTTTGGAATCCATAATCACCTTAGTTTACGGTACCATCAAGGGGAAGTGAAAACCCATGTAATCCTTTCTTAATCTAAATTCAAAACCATCTATCTTTTATTTATTTATTTATTTATTTATTAATTTATGTTTTTTTTATAAAAATAAAAAAAAATAGCTCTTTTCATGGTTTGACTAGACGTTAACGACACTTCAGTACTAATAGCTCTTGTATCCTTGGACGACCCCAATATCTAACCATCATTGTATTATGGCAACGATGGGTGCACTTACCTCAAGGTGTTGTTTTGAGTAATCGTATCTTATCGTGTTTTACATATTTAAGACTTGATTTTGTGCAAAAACTGGCAAAAATTAACCAATATTTATATACGCTCAAGCTCACATCAGGTCATCAGTTAATATGGATACTAAGCATGAAACTTCTAAGTTAGGTATGTTTTGAATTTTGTAGATGTCTAACGCCAGTAACGATGCTAGTTCTCCATTTTCCCTTAAGTCCATTGTTGAAAAGGATAAACTCAACAAGTTCAACTTAATTAACCGGAACCGCAGCCTAAAAATTGTTCTCATGGTGGAGAACAAGTTGTATGTTCTTAATAAACCAACCGGAGAAAAACATGTTGCCTAAAATGGGCCTGCTCGTAGAAACTGGGAGTAGCATGTTGATGATTCTCTTAAAGTTTGTGCCTCATCCTAGCATGCATGAGTTCAGAACTCCAGCATTCTCTAGACAATCTTTTAGCCATTTATATAAGACAACAGTTGGAATAAATACTTCAACATCGAGCAAGTCATGAATGATTCGAAGTGATGAGATCACTGATCGGATGTCCTATGCAAGAAGGTTCTTCTGTTAGTAATGATACGTCAAAAATGAAGGGTTACATTAGTCATATAGCTTATCTAGACACTTCCTTAAGCAATGAGATAGCTGGGTTTATTTCCCTCAACTCATTACCCAAGACATATGACCAGTTCACTTTGAACTATAATATGAACGGTTGGGAAAGGACGATCCCGGAGCTACATATGATGCTTAAAATTGCCAAGGGTAATATACCCAAGAAAACTATTGATGTGTTGATGATCACCGAGGATCGAGTTAAGTAAGCCTAATGCCAAGAAGAAGGGTTGTAAGGGTGAGACGTAAAAGGTGATCACTTCCTGGAAAGAGTGAGATGTTTGTACAAGGTGATCACTACCTTTGTTAAGTGAGATGATTGTGTAACGGGTATCTCTACCAGATTAAGGGACAAGACTAGTGGAGAAACTATCGACCGGAGGATCAGGGTGAGGACGTACATGGATTAGTTAAATCTCTCAAACCTATATAAATAGGTTTGTCTATCCTTCCCTTATCTCTCTCAAGCATATATTATTGCTTATACTTTAGAAGAACATTATTACATTTATAACAAGTGAAAAATAAAGTAAAACAAGTGTTTAACAAAGAAATTTTTTAAAAAACCTATTCATTCCCCTCTCTAGTTTTCTACAAAATTGTATTACCACATTAGCTACTTCCGATAAACGTACTCCGAAGGACCAATGGGCGGTGCAGATCCTGGACTTGGACTTCCAACCATATGTGTTTTACACCTTTCATATTAAACATAATTGATATTGGCCCTCCCTTCACCCCAAACATGGTCATATTAAGTCAAACTTGGTCAAATTAGATAAATATATCATCAGGTACACTTTTGTGCCACTAAATCGTATCAAACATGGCCAAATTAGATCAAATTACATAATCATGTCACAATCACAAAACATCAAATCATTCTAAGATCTAATATCAGTAAATATAAGCAATTATAATACCACATCGTAACCAAATTACCTGAGACATAATCGAGAGCAGTATTAGTGAACTTGAACAGTCGGTCATGGTATTGGGTTATAGGGTGCCCGTGGTCATCCGACTGTGTTGGCGACTATACATAAGCCGTCTAGTTGCCGCTACGAGTGGTGGTGGTTGAATAAAAGACAGCGGGAGATGGAGAGCCAATGAGAGAACTTCATGATAAAGGGTGATAGGATAGTCGTTAGCATTTTGAAGAGCATAGATGAGACTTGCGATGTGGATGAAATAAAGTGGTTAAATCAATGAGCAATGAGGATTTAGGGTACTCGAACGTGAAAGAAACTTGCAGAATAAACTGTTTTATCACCCAACCCTGCCCTTTTGTTTTACAAAACTCAAATACCGAGAGATTTATACATAGATCACATTAGGCCATACACCAAAAATGAATCACCAACGAAATGTTCCACAATAATACATTGACATTAATGGGCTTTCTCGTGTGATCCTGAGTTTTCTAGGTTACACGGAGTTACATCATGTTATAACAAGTCATTTAAGTGTTAATGTGTAACTACGTAAGATATTTGGATTTTATAGAAAAATAAAAATATTTTTGTAATACATCATATTGTATAGAAATTCATGCCATGGGAGCACATGTGCACGATGGTTTCCCATTTTTGAACAAAGGACTATTTCTAGAGCTAGAAAGAAAAATATTTTAACAGCGTATACCATAAGTTTCCTAGCCCGAACGTTTTGAGCACATACATGAAAACCAATTTGGGCACTCATAGTCCCAAATATTCTAATACCACATATTTCAACAATAATCGACCAACTTTCACCGAAGACATTAAAACTGACATAAATTCCCATACACCATAGGTATTAAAATGTACATGTACGTGTTCGGAACACATGTGATGATGCCAAATTGCCAATCCATTCCCGGTGTGATTAATTTTGAGTCCACCCATTACAACATAAATCGATATGTGAAATTCGTATTTCGATAATGAAACATTTATTAAAGCTAAAGAGGGGCTGAGGTTACGTGTATAATTCAATAATCGTGAATGTTTAATAAGTTAAATTGTGAACTCAAACTAAAACGAAACTATTCAACCAGTTTGATTTTATTTAGTTCTAGTTATGAAAAGGTTTGGTTATAAAAACAGTTGGCTCATATCAAACATAAAAATCGTGAAAATTAGATAATGAAGACGTCCATAGCCCTCACTGACTTTTTATTAAAACTAGTAATAATGTCCACGCGCGTTGCAGCGCGGGTTCATCGCAAACATCGAATTTATTAGTCCAAGCGTTATGTGAGTGTTAACCACACGAAAATGCGCATGCGGTTGGATTAAAACGTAAATAAATCGAATTTATAACGTACAATTATAATGTATTCAAAGGGATTCATTAGAGTTTTTAAAAAATGAAGGAAAAAAGAAACCATAATCTGACTTCACTCGGTTTAGAAAAAAATTACGAAACGCACATAAAATAAGCGTAAATACGTATTATATTTGACCTGACTCGTTTTCTAAAAATATTTACATTGAAATGTAGACCAACTCGAGTTTATACCATGATACATAATATATGCACGTAATTTTTTTAACGAAAACATATTGTATTTGACCTGATTTGATTTCTGCTAAAAAGTTGACGCCGAAACGTATACCAACTTGAATTTATACCTAGACGTATATAAAAATAGTTGTTTAAAGTAAAGGAACAAAACCTAAAAAATGTAAGAAAATTAAAGGAAAAAAACTTTACTTGCGAACAGCATGGATCGAACCTAGCTATTTGAAATACTCAACAAAAGCAACAAACCAATTGTTCTAGCAATGCATATGAATATGTGGCAGAATGTAAGATATATAACTTTAACGTTGGTCGGTGGCTTTTGCCACCGACTTTTGTCTTTAAGATGTTATAGAATATAATTCAGCATGCCCAAAATCACATGTATATTCTCTTACTTGATTTCAAATCTTATATAAATTCTATATATAAGTTGTTGGGATTGAACCTTTGGAAAGGAACATATGATACAAAGTCAAAACACACCATCCGAGCTTTGGTCCAGCTATCAGAGGTTTCTATCCACTGATAGGCTTTTACTGTTTTCAATAAAGAACATTGTTACCAATCCTCTGACAGAAGAAACTCCCAACCGCTGATAGAAGAATACAAGATCAGAGGTTGGCGAGCATGTTTAGTTTAGTCTTAGTTAAATCAATGTAACAGTGCTATGCACTGATAGCTTTAGTCTAGCAGTGCTTATAGTTAGTTACGTTTGTTAGCTGCCACTATCAACCATGACGTCAATGTAAGACGATCAGTGGTTAGATAGTTAGTATCAATAGACGCTCATTGTAACAGTTTTACTTGTCTTCTTAAAAAGATCAATTTCGCATATCTTCTTCATTTCTTACTATCAAACGATCGTTATTGGGCTAAGGGGGAGTTCGTGAATCACATGCAATAGTTTAATTACTTGAAAGCATGATGATGATGAAAACAAACGACCGATTGATTGTTGTAAAAGTTTTCCATTAATCCGTTGCACTTAGTCTCTTTTCAATCATTTTCCATTTTTGAAACAAAAGCAATCAATTCAAACTTAGATCCTGACAATTGGTATCAGAGCCTGGTCAATCGATTTTGATTTAAACGTCAAATTGATTTGAACAGATCACATCTTTGTTGCTAATTTCGTTTGATAAGTTTTGCTTGAATACAGAGTTTTATTACTACAAAAGTTTTTAAAACACAAATCTGTTGTAAACAAGAGAAAAGGCACAAAACACATAGGATTCCAATATTGGATCCATGTTCAAACCACCTATGTTGAAACGAAATGAATTATTTGGCAACGTAGAATGGGTCATATTCTCGCTTAACAGAACACCGGATGTTGGAGATCCGTTGTGTTTGGACCTCATGTTCCCATGGTTCCAAGCACAGAGGATCCCCACACTCAAGTCCCTAGAAAACTCGAAAATTACTCTGAACAGGATTTCCTCAAAATCGAATTGGATGCTAAGGCTTTCAGCATAGTTGCTTCAGCTTTGCCTAATGAGATTTTTGCGGGATTACTTCATTGTAATAGTGCTAAAGAGTTATGGGATGCTCTTAAAGAGCAATTCGGTGGTACTGAAGAAGTGATCGAGAATAATAGAGAGGTTTTGAATCAGCAGTATGAAACATTTTGCCATGTAAAAGGTGACTCGTTAACCCAACAGTTCGAGAGATTCAGCTGTCTCATAAGCGAATTAAAACTGGTAGATGTGAGCTTTCCTAATTCGACTATCAATAGTCGTTTCTTAATATCACTACCAGAAAAATGGGAGACAATAGCTTATGTCACTCGAACATCTGTATGTTATAAGGAAATGACCCTCACATAGCTTTATGGTCGACTTCTCACTTATGAGAGAGCGTTGAACCAGAAAAAGAAGCTTCAAGAGTCTGGGAAAGTGACTGATGACTATACACTGGGAAACACTGCTCTCTATAATCATGAAGAGGGGTCTGCAGTGGAAAGGATCAGAGTTTTGATCATTACATTGACATAACTTCTGGAAACAATTTCAACTCTGATGTCTGTACACCTAATTTTGCTTTTGCGGCAAATTATAAAGCCAAACCTCTGACAATCTGAGTTTTGAGATAAATGACTTACAACACTTTGAACCCACGGATTTGGAACAAATGGACATCCTACACCAGTTGGCACTCTTGAGTGTCAGGGCTAGCAAGTTTTACAAAAGAACTGGCAGGGGTTTCCAGGATTGCATGGGGGGTTAAAAGTTGGGTTAGATAAATCAAAGATAAAATGTTACAAGTGCAATAGGATGGGACATTTTGCCAGGGAATGCAGAACTCAAACTGCAGGACCAATTGTAACTCATCCTGGCACCAATCCTCAAAGCACTGTCCAATATTCCCAGTTTACCCTTGCACATCAAATGCAAAACACTGCTCATTTTGCAAGTCCTGTAACAACTGTCCCTATTCATTATGTCCAAACCCCTACTCCACAGATTCAATATGTTTCATGCACCACCTCAAGTGCATGTGCAACAAGCTCCACATGTCACTCAAACTACTCAAACCACTATTACACCAGCAGAGGTTACACAACAAAGCTTCTTTACCCAAGGTTTTGTCGACTGGAGTAGTTTGCCTAAGGATTTAACTGATGAAACCTTTGCACTCATAGCCAAAAATGATTTTGAAAATGAAAACTTATGTTTTATGGCTCTTGAGACCATAGTTGAAGGTGGTTAGTCTGTGGAACAGGAGTCAAAAATCTGATGTGGTTGAATGTTGTGAAGCAGTGGTTACACCAGAAGTTACACCTGTGATTGAAATGAATGCTGCTGAGGTTGAAAAAAAAATCTATCTGACCCATGGGACACAGAGGTGTGTGAAGAAGAATGTGAGTGTGCTCTTATGGCTTCTTCGAAGGTATCACCTCAGATCCTAAAAGATTTATGTTCTGAAAAATGCATTATTGCTTTTGCAAACATAAAACAGGTGAATGAAAACCTGAGAAACAAAATTTTGGAAGATGAACTTAAATTTGAAAAACTTGTGAAAGAGTTAAAAACAAAATAAAGTGAAAAAGATTCTGAAATGAGTAGCCTAAGGCATGAATCAAGCATAACCAAAGACCAGCTCCAAACCATGGTAGAAAAATACTAGGTTTGCAAACAGGAGCTTGAATCTACCCAGATCACTTGTGAAAAATGGGTAAAGTCTTGCAAGGTTTTGAGCTTATGCTTGATGCTCAAGTCAAGAGCAACATAAAGTTTGGTATAGGCTTTAGGGAATATGACCATACTTGTGAAAATGTTGCAAAAATTGACTCTGAGCTTGTTGAAATAGTCCCAACAAATTTGGCTGGTGAAGAAATTAAAATTACTGATAAAGAAGGAAACAAAATTGTTCTTGAAAAACCAGAGGTCTCACTAAAAGAAAAGGAAATTGAAAAATATCAGTTTAAACCAACCTGGTCAGATGAGTGTGATATTTTGGAAAACTTCAAGCCAATGGACTTTTCAACTCTTGATGGTATAAAAGCACCAAAAGCATTGGTGATCCCTATCAAAGACTTACCAGCAGAGGTTACATCATCTGCTCTAAAAAAGTCTGATAGGAGAAGGAAGGAAAATGTTAAACACTTGTTTTATAAATTTTTTGAAAAGAGAAATCATGATACATCAGATTGTTTTCTTTTGAAGGCTAATGATATAAACAAAACTTGTGTCATACCTAAATCTCTAGATGCACCATTTGCAATAAAACAAATCATCCAACTCAAGAGTGTGTATATCTCAAAACCTATCACCAAAAGGTAAAAGAGATTAGAGAAAAAGCTCTAGAAAGAGCAAACTCAAATATTGCAAAACAAAAATTTTAATCATGTGAAACATCTGTCACCAAAGCTTTAAATCAAACCTCTATCCGCAGAGAGATTCAAGTAACAGATGCACCTCCATCAAACCAGTTTCCAAGAGGCAAAAGCCAGCCTAATTATCAAAAGGTGCCTATGACTTATGAGACTTACAAAAAGTCTTCTAAGCCAAGGGTAAATAGGCATCCTCATGGTTACCAACAGTTGATAAGAGGTAGCTCACAGCAGTGGTTACAAAAGTCTGATCCAACCACTGCTCATCAGTCTGAATTTGAGTCTGGATCACCTGATACTCCATCCAAAGCCATTCTGGCTTTGGAGACTCACCTGAACTAATTCTTTCAAAACATGTGCAGGGAGCTTCTACTTGCCTTGGCAGTCTTTGGTATGTAGATAGTGGAGGCTCCAGGCACATGACAGGATGTAAATCCCTGCTCAGAGATTTTAAAGCTCATGGAGGGGTGATATATCCTTTGGAAATAATTCAAAAGGGAAGGTGTTAGGATCAGGATGTGTCTCAACAGGAAAACTAAAGTTTGAAAATGTGAATCTCTTTGACAATCTAAAATTCAATCTCTTAAGTGTTTCACAAATTAGTGATAAAGGTTATGGTTCCTTTTTCACAAAGAAAACTTGCCAAATAGTAGGGCTAGAGGTTGTCAAAAAGATTGATCAAATCATTGCAGAGAGCAAAGCACAGTTGACTGCTCATAGAGTAGGAAATGTGTATGTGGTTGATATGTTAAAAGATAATCCTATGTCAAATGCATGCCTGTTCTCAGTTGCCTCAAGCAAAGAGACAGAGCTATGTCATAAAAGACTAGGACACACAAATCTAAAAACTATATCCACTCTCTCAAAACAAAGTTTGGTTAGAGGTTTACCCCAAAAACAATTTACTTGTGAAGAGCATTTATGTTGCCTGTTTAAAAGGTAAACAACAAAAAAACTCATACAAGTCAATTGAGGAGTCCAAAACAAGTCAGTTCTTACAGTTGCTTCATATGGACTTGTTTGGACCTGTAAAAATCATGAGCTTAAAACACAAAAGATATTGTCTAGTGATAGTTGATGATTTTTCCAGGTTCACATGAACCTTCTTTTTACACTCTAAGGATGAAACAGCAAACATTTTGCAAATTTTGTTAAACAAGTTGAAAAACAATTTGATTTGCCTGTAAAAATTTTTAGGAGTGATAATGGGACAGAGTTTAGGAACAAGGAATTAGATGCCTTCTGTGAGTCAAAAGGGATTGTTAGACAATACAGCATCCCTAAAACTCCAGAAAAAATGGGGTTGTTGAAAGGAAAAATAGAACATTAATTGAATCAGCAAGGACTATGCTTGCAGACTCAGGTTTACCCTTGTCTTTTTGGGCAGGCTGTAAACACTGCTTGCTATGTCTAGAACAGAGTTTTGATAAACCCCATGCATCAAAAGACTGCCTATGAATTGCTTTACAAAATCAAACCTCTGATCTCTTATTTCAAAGTCTTTGGCTGCCCATGCTTCATTTTAAACATCAAGGATTCAATATCCAAGTTTGCAGCCAAAGTTGATTGTGGCTATTTTTAGGATACTCAACCACTGCCAAAGCCTACAGAGTTTATAACTCTAGGACCAAGTGTGTTGAGGAAACTCTAAATGTGAAGTTCAATGAACTTTCATCTTTGAAAATCCAATGGACCTGCTGAATTGTTTGATTTATCTAAATTTACATTTGAAGATGTGTCTGTCAAGACTAACCCTGCAGGTACTCCACAATCATCTGTTGAAGAGCAAGGATATGATTGTATTCTTCCAAGTTTCAAAATCAATCCTACAGGCAAAGGAACAGATGTTAGTAACAATGGTGAAAACTCTGCCAGGTCAACAGTGGTTAATACTCAAACCTCTGCCAGCTCTCAAAACCAAACATCTGTTGATGAAAGTCCACTACAAATGGGTGAAAATCAACACAGTATCACTCCCATACCACCAATCCCTCCACCACCATTCCAATCGGAGGCTGGACCATCAAATTCACCAGCAGAGGATAGCTCAGATGATACACATTTGCAAGCTTCACCTCAAAATGCCATTGTCCCATATCAAGGTGATTTGATATTCCTCAAAAGCCATCCATTGGATCAAGTTATTGGCAACATCAATGAGGGTATGCTCACAAGAAGCCAAGCCCAAAACATTTGTCTTTTTGCTGGATTTCTATCACTCACAAGCCTGTCAAGTACCAAGAGGCACTAAAAGACAACAGCTGGGTAGAAGCCATGCAAGAAGAGCTCCTACAATTCAAGAGACAACAAGTTTGGGAACTTATACCACTGCCAAAAGATGTGAATCCCATCGGCACAAAGTGGGTCTTTAAGAACAAAACTGATGAAAGGGGTATTGTTGTCAAAAAACAAAGCAAGGCTCGTGGTTCAAGGCTATAGACAGGAAGGAGGGATTGACTATGATGAAACTTTTGCTCCAGTAGCAAGGCTGGAAGCCATTCGCCTGTTCTTAGCCTTTGCTGCTAACCACAACATCAAGGTGTATCAAATGGACATCAAAAGTGCATTCCTGTATGGAAAGATCAAGGAAGAAGTATATGTTTGTCAACCTCCTGGATTTGAGGATCACTTCCATCCTGATCATGTGTACAGGTTAAACAAACACTGTATGGTCTAAAACAAGCACCAAGAGCCTGGTATGAAACTCTATCCACTTTTCTCTTATCCATTGGTTTTACCAGAGATAGGATTGACAAAACCTTATTTTTTAAAATGGAAAGGAAAAGATTTTATGCTTGTCCAAATTTATGTGGATGACATCATTTTTGGATCCACATGCCCTGCCATGTGTGAAGAGTTCAGAAAACTCATGGCAGCAGAGTTTGAGATGAGTGCTATGGGTGAGTTGCAATGTTTTCTTGGTTTACAAGTCAAACAAATGCAAAAATCCACTTTCATTCATCAAAATAAGTATGTGAAAGAACTACTTAAGAAATTTGATATGAATGATTGTAAACCTTGCAGCACACCCATGGCAACATCCAAGCTAGTCACTATAGATGGCAAAGATAACCTTGTTGATCATACTTTGTATAGAAGCATGATTGGGTCTTTATTGTACCTAACTGCATCATGGCCAGATATTATGTTTGCCATATGTGTCTGTGCCAGATCACAGTCAATGCCAAGAAAATCCGATTTATTGCTGTAAAACGGATATTCAGATGCATAAAAGGTGCTCCCACACTTGGTATCTGGTATCCAGCTAATGGTAACATTGAGCTTGCAGGATATTCTGATAGTGATTTTGCTAGATTTAAAACAACAAGGAAGTCCACATCTGGAGGAGCCCAATTCCTAGGGATTGCTTAGTGTCTTGGCAAAGTAAAAAGCAAGTTGCAGTATCCAGATCCACTACTGAAGCAGAGTATATAGCTGCTGCAAGTTGCACTGCTCAAATTTTGTGGCTTCAAAATCAACTCTTGGATTTTGGTGTAAATGCCTTGAGGACTCCTCTCAAAATTGATAGTCAAGCAGCAGAAAACATCATCAAAAATCCAGTCTCACATTCCACCACCAAGCACATTGACATCAGACATTATTTTGTGAGGGATTTCTATGAAAAAGGTCTGATTTCTTTACAACATGTCCATACCAAGGATCAACTAGCAGATGTGTTGACAAAAGCACTTGATGTTTCCACATTTGACAGTATGATATCTAGGCTTGGAATGCTAAACATGGATTAAAAACAATTTTTCTTGTGATCCATGTGTAAATAGCAATAAATGTTTTTAGAAAATCAGAAATTCATCCTTAAAATAGTTAAAATTGAATTTTTTCAATAAAATCCTTAAAGTCTGTTCAAAGCTCTGACAGCACAAAAACACTGTTGTTTAGAAAAATCTATCCACTGATGCAAACCTCTGATAGTGTTTAAAATTGGTCATAACCACTGGCAGTTTCTACTCTAACAGTGGTTAGCCAAAACAACTGTTTTCCATTGTCAAACAGAGGTTACACGTGGACAGATGTTACTCGGCAGATGTTGCATCAGACGCCACGTCAATTGCACTTTTTGAAAAACCCTATAAAACCATGTTCTATCCCCAAACAGAGGTTTCATCTTCCTTGAGCGATTCCAAATTTTTCAAAGCCTATCTTTCACAAATCATCCAACAATCATGGCTCCTAAAACCAAATCGAAGAAGAAATCGACAACAGAAAAACCCCCATTTATCCTCATCATCAAAACACCACACAATTACGCTGCTATTCTTGAAGAAACCGAAGCAAACATTCGTTATAATCCAATGATCCGGATTATCAAAGAATCAAAATTCAAACACATGTTGGAAGTCAAAGCCCCTGTTTACATTGATTCTTTAAAAGAATTTTGGGCAAATGCTAAACTTCACTCATCCGCTGATGATGTGCCCTATTCCATTACTTCCAAAGTAGGGGGAACACAATTACAGATAAGCCCACAATCTATCTCCCAAGTCTTCATGTTAAATGATATGCAACATCCGGTATCATTTCCTTTGAGGGAGATGCAGCATGAATTCGTTGAAAGAGGTTACACCTGACAATTGAAAGGTATGACAATCTTCAAACCTAATTTTCCAGCAGAGATGAAATTCTTTTTCCACACCTTACTTACTTGTGTCTCTGCAAAAACAACTGCTTTCAACGAGATTCCATTGAACATGCAGTATCTGGGATTTGCAATTTTAACTGGTTCTGATTTTAACTTCTCCCAGGTGCTGTTCAATGATCTTGTAACTAATTTTAAAAATATTCCAAAACAAAAAGCTTTCTTGATACATCCAAGATTCATGAGTGTTTACATGCAAGACCAGATCAAATCAAACGCATGTAAACAAGGCGCAGTTACAAACACTGGCAGCCTAAACCATGAAACGTTCACACGAATTACATATCAAGATAAAGTTTCCAAAACAGATGCAGAGGAGGCTGAGCCTATTTTACAAGAACAAAATGTTCAAGCTCAACCTCCGGTTGCTGAGCCCACTGCTCTAGGTGATCAGGACAACACAACCACTGCTCTGAAACCCACACCTAAAATCTCCAAAAAGAAACCATCCAGAGCATCCCGAAAACCCACCAAACCCAAAAAGGGTCCTCTGGAAGATGAGATCCCAGAGGTAATCCCAGTGACACCACCAAAGTCACCAACCACTGCTGCTACTTCTTCACAGCAGATGGTAGAAAGATCTCAAATCGGCTTTGAAACTCCTTCTGCATCCTCACAAAAGGATCAGGTTGTAGGCACAGGGACACCTAATTATGAAGCTCTAGGATCACTTGGTTCTATCTTCCACAGCCCATCTCCCAGGGCAATCTCGCTTTCTACACAGCCACTCTCCTCAATACCATCATTACCACCCACCATGTTACCCTTGCTGAATGCAATAGAAATTGAGCAGACATTATCCAGCACTTCTCACCAACCCATCAATGAGAATATACTTCAACCAGAGGCTGGGTCTGACTTATTTCTAAATGCTAGCCCATTAGGAAATGAAGAGGCTACATCCCTTGGGTTACATGTAACCCTTGGTGATAGTTCAACAATGGCAGCCACTACTATTGCTGAACTCCCAAGTTCTCAATTGGACATTGGTTACATAGCTAAGACCTTGTTGAAGGAAACCACTGCTGAGGCTAAGGTAACCTCTGCTCCAGTGGGAAGTCCCCAGAACCAAGACAAAGGGGCATCTAAGATTGAAACAAGTGGTAAACCACGTGTTCATGATATCTTGGATACAACTACCACATCTGGTAGGAGTTCAGATGATCCTATTAAGTTAGGTGATGAGCTAAAATATCAGGAATTGATGGAAAGGGTTACCAAGGTTGAAAGCACTGTTGATGAAATAAAAGATCTTTCAAAACAGTTGATCACTATACAGAGCCAAACCCCTGTTCAAACCACTGCTGAGCTAACATCTGTAATATCTCCAATCTTTCAACAAGAGAAACACTTCCTGGAACAAAACCATAAGCATCAGATGATGGAACTCAGAAATATGGTTGATGCAAGATATAATGACACTGCTGCAGATATCAAGGCAATCAAAGCCCACTTGCTCACCACCACTGGTATATCTCATCCTACTGTCATTTTTGTTACTCCAGATGAAGCCAAAAAGGGGGAGAAACCTTTGGGAAATAAAAAGTTGAAGATGGATAATGATAAGGCAAGGCCTACAGTGAATATTCCTAAGCCAGATGGTTCAAAGAAACCAGACTTAACTGAAGATATCTTGGCAAGGGCAAAGAAGTCCCATAAGAAGCCTGTGTATGATGAAGGCAAGGTGCTGGTTGAGAAAAGGATTGATCAGCAGTTAGAAAAGGGAGAGACTGGTACCTCACAAAGAGGAGATCTTCTTCAAAAGCAAGACAACCAGAATCCACACCTCTCAAAACTAAAGATGCTACCAATCCAACCACAAAAACCTATGGCAATACAAAATCAACCAGATCTTCTCACACAAAACCCATATCCACCTCAAAAGATGTTATGGAAACTGTTGTGCCAACATTTGTTGACACATCAGAGGTTGTAGCAGATGTTACCACAACCACTACCATTCTCACCTTTCCCACTTCCACACAACAACTACCAACACCACCAATAATTCAAGTCATCCATCATCACCTTCGATCAGTTTTAAGAGGAGAAAAGTTACAAAGGTCATAAATGAAGAAAAGATCCCTGCTCCTTTGCCTCTTGCATCTGCACCAATGCTAAATCTAACCTCTGCTCCTTCAACCGAAACATCTATTCCATCAAAAGAAGTGATTCCTGCAGCTATAAAATTTCCTCTTGATTTGCCTGCAGTCAAGAAAGAAATCATATCTTTCTATGAAGAAGAAGATCCAGACAAAAGACACTTCCATTCACTTCAAGGTTATCCAAAGCCTGCAAATATTGATCAGTATCTGGCACTCAAAGAAAAACAGGCAGAAGATATTGCTAAGAAGTTGTCTAAAGGCAAAAGTGATAGAGAAGTGCAGAATCAACTCCCAGTTTCAATTGAGCAAAGTCAATCCCTTGAAAGATTCTTAAAGAATTTATCAAATAAAATTTCTGAAGCAGAAGATAAACTCTTGAAAGAAAATTATATCTCACACATCATGGAAACAAAGAAATATGCTGCTACAAGAGCACAGTTTAAGGATTGGTCTATGAGTGACTTCAAGAAGAAAATGCAAGAATAGAAGCACAATAAAAGATCCTCACAACAAACCTACATGTCCAGACTAGAACAAATACAAGAAAAATGTACCTGAAAAGACCCTAAAGCTCAGAAGAATGAAGAAAGAGCTAATTCAGAATCACTATGGGTCAAAAAATCAGGTGATGAGATGGGGGGAGATAAGAGTGTTGGATACTTACAAAAAGCTTGAAGTGAAGGAAAAAGGATCCATCAATGCCTCCCAAACCTGATTATTCCAAAGAAGATGCTGCTCTAAAGCCCAACTCTCTAAAAGCCCAGGTCAACAACTGTCCAATCCAACTTGCTTTGGTAAAATGAAAAAGGCAAGAGGAGTTGTCTGAGAAGGTTGACAAAGAGTTTGAGGAAGTGTTTTCAAAGAAGGAATCAAGAATATGATGGACTATCCAACAGATGATAGAAGTGCCAAGTTGGCCGAAGATTTGACAAGAGTAGCTCCTTTCCTATCCTCAGCAATAAAAGCTCCTTCAAGAAAGCCTTCAGACCCAAAAATTCTAAAGTGGAAGGTCGACAAAGACACCCAAATTGACTCTGATCAAGTCTGATGGTAAAGCTACTAAACTATCTATGGAAGCTGCTTATGGGCTTACAGTAGAAGACTTCCATGAACTACTAAGCTTAGAGCTTGAGAAGGATGTGATGATTTAGAATCTCTTAATTTTGAACTACAATTCAAAGGTCAAATAAGAGAGATCTTTCTGAGGAATAAAGATTAAGAATAAGGTGTTTTTGGCATCATCTGTTCCAGGGGGAGATTGTTGAGATTGAACCTTTGGAAAGGAACAGATGATACAAAGTCAAAGCACACCATCCAGCTTTGGTCCAGCTATCAGAGGTTTCTATCCACTGATAGGCTTTTACTGCTTTCAATAAAGAACATTGTTACCAATCCTCTGATAGAAGAAACTCCCAACGCTGATAGAAGAATACAAGATTAGAGGTTGGACAACAGTGTTTAGTTTAGTCTTAGTTAAATCAATGTAACAGTGCTATGCACTAATAGCTTTAGTCTAGCAGTGCTTATAGTTAGTTACGTTTGTTAGCTGTCACTATCAACCATGACGTCATTGTAAGACGATCAGTGGTTAGATAGTTAGTATAAATAGGCGCTCATTGTAACAGTTTTACTTGTCTTCTTAAAAAGATCAATTTCTCATATCTTCTTCATTTCTTATTATCAAACGATCGTTATTGGGCTGAGGGGGAGTTTGTAAATCACAGGCAATAGTTTAATTACTTGAAAGCATGATGGTGATGAAAACAAACGACGATTGATTGTTGTAAAAGTTTACCATTAATCCACTGCACTTAGTCTCTGTTTTCAATAACTTTCCATTTTTGAAACAAAAACAGCAACAATTCAAACTTAGATCCTGACATAAGTATTATTAGTTTTCATAATATTTTAATTCTAGTTATCAAAACCGATTCATAATATTTTAATTCTAGTTATCAAAACCGATATTTTCTTTGTTGATTTCAAATCTTATATAATTTTCTAACTATTTAGTGTTTATAATAATTAATTCTAGTTATCAAAACACCATAATAAAATGAAAACACTATGTTTGTTACAAATAGTTATCAAAACACATAATAAAATAAAACACTATGGTGCTGTTTGTTTTTTTTTTTTTTGTTAAAAGAGCTTCAGGACCTCTTTTGTCTTCCCCAAGCAGACTACGGGCAGCATAGTGGTCTGCAGCTTGTTTGTTTTTTAGAAGTGGTTTTATTAAAAAACCTTTTCCCCACCTCTTTTTCGTGTAGACCTGGCCCTATGTCTTCACTCCTCTTCAATCCTCTTCTAAACAAACACAGAACCCTAATCCTCATAGCCGCAACCTCCTTCCCCACCACTTCCACCTCCGGCGCCACCACCACCCCCACCGGCTGCACCTCCATGTCGACTTCCACCACCACCTCCACCACCCCCAACCTCAGCGGCACCCCCACCATCTGCGACCTCCAACCTTAGCGACGCCCCAACCGTCTGCAACCCCAACCCGCTGCGACCTCCACCTCCTCATCAATATCCAACCTCAGCCACACCCTAACCTTCTCCACCACTATTGCAATTTCCCTTAAAACACGCCGCCCATCCACATGCCGCCGCTGAACCTCCTTTTCCCCTGCCACGCCGTCGCTCCACCTCCTCCCTCCCAATCTGCCGGCGCTGCAGCTCCTCCACCAGTCCTTCATCCAGCCAAAATAGGTAAGTAGGTTAATTTTAAGAATTGTTTTGTTTTTTTTTATGTTTATGTTAATTAATGGTTGTAAAATTCTGATTATAATGTTTAGGTTATTTATGATAATTATTGGTTGTTAATTGTTGTTTCATGTTATGAATGGTTAATTTTTTGTGCTTGAATGGATTATAATTGTTGTTCATCTTATAAATTTTATGATTAGAGTTTTTGTAGAAGTTTGCAGAAGTTAAAAAACAAACAGTCTTCTTCCTGCAGACTGCAGAGGTTTGGTCCACTTCTTTTGCTACAGAAGTCTGCGGTCTGCAGACTATCGACGTTTTACCTTTGAAAAAACAAACAACACATATGTTGTTACAAATAAAGTATTCTTTAAAACTGTACAAAATATAACTATTAAGGAATTGAAATCTCATAATAACTAAAATTAACTGTCATGCATGTTAATGTTATCAAGTCAAACTGTTTTAGAACATACGAAGGCATCAAATCAAGTTTGGGAAACTAACGACGTTTTATATTCATATCTTGTATTTTTCTTTTGCAAGGTTCATTGAATTTCTTTTATATTTTTCTTTTGACACGATACAAATATATACTGTATTAATTATACATTATAATTATAACTTAATTTATTTATGAATGTTTGATGTAGATTTTGACTTTGTTAGGAGTCAAAGATTCGTGTCCTTTCCGATCCGAGAGGCGAACTGCTCGATGCATCCAATCATCGAATTCAATATTTAATTCAACTATGACAACCCACTACAAACATATACACACACAAGTTACAACTACTTCATTTATTTATCTACTAAAAATCTACATACTATTATCGATAACAAGATCATTAAGCAAGTCTTTAGAGTTTAGAGTATTATAGTTCTTCATTTTTTAGAAGTTTATGTCATTTGAAACCATATATCTTAGCAATACTATAAGGTTTTGTTTCTTTGTAAGCGCACCCAACTTAGATACATATGCCGACAAGTAATTAAAATAGGTTAGTTCTACACATTTTAAAGGTGGCATTCCATTTAAAGAAAACTAGTTTTATTGAAGTCACGTGTTGCGTGAAAAGGAGCAAATAATAATATGAAACAAAAGTTATTTTAGAATGAAGTTTGTTGTTTAAAAAGCCAAACTATCGTAATCGGTATAACTCATCATCGTACCATTTTATGATACCAAATATATACTTTAATTTGAATACAAATTCATTTTTGACAATATTTATACCGGAATGTCAAAAAAATCAAGCAAAACTACGTACTTAGATTTTTAGAAAAAGTTAAAGAACATAATTTAATTTAATAAATTTCATTTAATAATAAAGGAATTATGATTTAGAAAAAAGATCGTTATAAAGAAAATATGATTTAAAAACAAAAATAATTAATAAAAAATAAAAAAGGCAACAAAGGTAAGAAATTAAAAAAATATAAAAACTAAACGATAAAGAAAATACGATTTAATAAAGGAAAAAAGAATTATTATAAAGAAAATGTGATTTAAAAAAAGAAAAAAAAACGATTTGAAAATAAAATAATTGTTAAAAAATGAAGAGTCATGTTATTATTCATGACCCTTCACCACTAGTATATATATATATAGGGTTAGGTTTATTTGTAAACAAACATCTTAATACTAAACTGTGTGAACTAATCCTGGTCATAGGTTTTCTTTTTAGTTGCTAAGAGTAGGATTGTAATTATACAATAATTTAGTTTTAACTATTTATTTTAATCATTGAAATTTTGTTACACAGTTCCTATTATTTAGTTATATCTATAATATCTTTTAAATTTAAGAGTAAACTGCCATTTTGGTCCCTGAGGTTTGGACAGTTTTGCCACTTTAGCCAAAATCTCAAACCTTTTGCATCTGTGTCCCTGTGGTTTCAATTTTGTTGTCATTTTAGTCCAAAAGTAAAGTAAACTCAGATTTAAAAAAAAAAACCTGGTTTTTGTCCTTTTCTGAGAAAGAGTGCAGAGTTTGGAGGTTTTTTTATTATATATATAATATATATATATATATTAATTAATGCTTAAAATGACCAAAATGCCCTTCAGAAAAGGACAAAAAACCAGTTATTTTTAGAAATCTGAGCTGACTTTACTTTTAGACCAAAATGGCTATAAAATTGAAACCATAGGGACCCAGATTCAAAAAGTTTGAGATTTGAACTAAAGTGACCAAACTGTCCAAACCTCAGGGACCAAAATGACAGTTTACTCTAAATTTAACAAAGATCAGTATTTTAAACATTAAAACAGTAGCACGTCAGTTTTTTTCCTACGATCAAGCACTTCATAATACTTTGTCACCGTTCTTCAATTTCAATTGTCATGACACAAGTGTTTCAATTTCAAAATATAGATCCATCAGATTCAATTAATTATATATATTTAATACAGAACATAAAAACCATTTGTATATATAGACATACACATGTCTATATCAGTTTTTAGATTTTCACATGTGTATTTTTCATATACACATGTGTACATTTCCGGTGTATGTTTAAATTGGACACATGTGTATTGTGTACCATACAAAGGCTAACATATACATCACAAATGTATATCAGTTTTAAAAATAACTATATGCCTACGTATGAAACAATCCCATTCTAAATTAAATGAATGTGTCTATATAATAACTGACATTGAGAGAAGTTAGGTTTTTGAAAATTTTTATAAGAAAAAGAAACTATTGAGTTTCCAGTTATAAAATATTTGGGGTAGATAAGTACATAAATACCCTTTTCTCTTTAATTTAATTTAGAAAAGAGTAATTCATAATTACCATCATGCCATTGTAATATATATCTAGATGATACAAACCAATGGCCAACATGTTCACTCTGAACATAGTGTTCACTCTAGAACCTTACCCTATATATATATATAATAAATAATTCACGTGAAGGTAAAAAAGTCATTTCACCATTTTACTTAATGTATCTTTATAAGAAAACTTAAACCAAAAAACCTTATTGTCTCCAAATCTGAAAACCCAGCAACCCATCCTCCATCGTTACCGCCACCACTACGCACCACCGCTATCATCTCTGCCACTACACACCACCACCACCACCACCATTACCATTTCCATATCCACATGTATATTTACCCAATACACTCCTTATATGTAACAATTTAACTCCCCTACCCCAACCACCGGCCAAACCACCATTTCCATATCTAACAGCCACCACCACCATAACCACCACAACCATTTTCGAAAGCCACCACCATCCATCTCAAAACCTATAAGAGGGATTTTACAGATGGCTAAGTTATGCCCCAACCCCAATTTTAGTCGGATTCTAACATATATGCATAAAACGTGATGGCGTTGATGGTTAAGCATGCCCCAACCCCAATTTCAGTCCCCGTCGATGGGTTCTTGTTGAAATCGCCTTGTGGTTGCAATTTTTGAAATCGACTTGTGGTTCTTGTTGAAATGATTTCATTGTGGACGGTGTTGGTGTATGTCATGGGGGATGTCATGTAGGGCCAAGGCCATAGCGACGTAGGTGTCAAAGATCCACCACCTCCCGGGGTTTTGAGCGTGGTCCCTAGGAGGACTACAAGTCTTATTATAATTACTATATTTATTTGTTTATTATAAATATATATTGTGACTGATTTTTTTAATTATATTTACAGTTTTCCCACCTCCGAAAATCAAGAGGGGTGGCAAAAAAACAAAGAACTCACACAGGCGGTTTCTAAAAAGCGGGGCCTTTGCCTCTCCCTTTTGATAGAAATGTTATGTATACTCCAGTTGGTGAGCTTAATGATTGGTTCACTCTCAAGTTGGCGAGTTATAAGTGGGGGTGTATCGCATTCGATCAAAGTTCTTGGAAAAATGTTTACCTTGCCGAAAAGAATGCCATTGGTCATCATAAGAAGGAGCAAACACCTCCAGCATATTACATGGGTAAAACTAGCTTATTTTATGTTGATAAATTTGGTTTATGTTGGTAGTTTGCCAATTGGCTTAATTTTGGTACTTTTGTAGTTTGGTATTTTTATTAGTGCCAGTTTTGGTAAATGTTAGTGTAGTAGATTTAGTCTACTTTAAACGTTTGTACTAGGCGTTTTGTGGCTAAGTTAGGGGTACTAGCATTTGGCTATTGAAAATCAGGGGCAAACAATCCCTGTATTATGTGTATCAAGGCATCCTAGAGCATCCCTGTATGAAGACTTAAATGATCTATCTTTTATTTTAAATTAGTCAAAATGGCCCGAACACACTTAATAGACTTAAAACATCCAACTTTTAGTTTGAACGTGTCACACCCCCGCCATGGTGTTTAGGTGGGAATGCGATGATCGTATAACATAACACATTAATATACGAGAAATATATGTTTATTCAAAATCTGCCACGATAAATATTCTACACACAAGTCTACATGCAATCAGAATTATGTAAATCTCAATGCAAGAACCTAAGCGATTCCAGTCCAAGCTATCTCAATTGTTATAACCTAAAAACATGCTAAATGCAGTCAACTATAAAGTTGGTGAGCACACAGGTTTAATGATTCGATAAAACAAAAAAGTACTTCAGTTAGTAATGTTTCAATTCCGATTTGCTTGTATGTAGCATGTGTATCACAATTAAACTAATAATAAAATCACTTGAGTCGTAACCAAGCCTAGTGACGTTTAAGTTTTTTTTCTAAACTAATATGCTTCACGGAATATTAAAGTTTAAAGTTTGATAGTTCACAATTCATAATTCAAAGTTCAGAATGGAGATATTCACTCAAGTGCCAATCAGTGGTGTTTGTACACTTCAGCTAGTAATATTATGACAAGAGCGGGGGTTTAACCCAAATAGTACTACTCAATCATGCCCATTGGTTTCCTCCCGAGGTTAAGTAGTTATGAAGTTCAAGTTATCCCGAATCATGTCTAATGTAAATAACACACACATAGCAAGTAGATAAAAGTTTAAATAGTTATTATGTAGCATGTTTCTCCTCCCCGGTGTAAAAGTTAAAAATGTAATGGGGGAGTGAAACTCACATTTTAGTGTTGATTAATACCCCCATAAAGTTCACAAACAGATTGAGAGGGACGTCCTACGCGAATGCTACAACACAGGCATCACGTATATGGACTAGCGCAAATTAAATGATAAAGCATTATGGTGAAAAGTGACGTTTTTGTTAGTGTTTAAGTATCAAGATAAAATGTTTATGTCAAACCTAGTAAACCATAACTATTTAATGTCACAAAGAGTATTTTAGGGTTTTGAAGAAACCCTAGATCAACTAGACCGGAATCACAGTAAATCTATGGAATGGGCTCTGCATAAAAGGGTTAATCCTCCGTTTGGTTTCACGATGGATGGTGAATAGAACAATATTCCGGCTGATCCTGCAAAACAGAACACCGTTAGCTCGCCACGGGGAGAAGGGGGGTTCTCTCCGTGACCACCCTCCGGCGTGAGAATAAATACAGGTAGTCGGAAGTAAGTATTGTAAGTGAGAGAGTAGTTGAGTGTGAATACCTTTCCTTGAACTCCAAGTTACTTATTTATAGCCGGTGTTTGGCGCCAAAAAGAGAGATTGTTAAATTTAACGGAATCTTTTGCTATTCCGTTAACGTTTGTTGGCAATCCGTTAGTGCACACGGATCGTGAGCTCATTAGCGGTTAGGGAGGTGCCACGTGTCAACATGAGATCACTATATCTTATAAATGTGAGCATGCCATCACTGTGATCTTCCCAGCCTTCCAGATGCTGCCATGTGGCAATTAGTTATAACCGAAAAGATGCTTGCACGATTGGGTGTTAATGGCTTCTAGAAGGTTTCACAGTTGTTACCCATCTATTATTTGCCACGTGTACATTCTGTTACAACAGAAAAGATTCCCTTTGCTTCTGCACCAAGTCAAGGATTTTGCTAAGGGAAAGTTTCTCAGGATTTACTATTTCCTTGCACGAGAAGCGCAAGTTAGTTAACTGATCTTCCTTCTTCTCCTTGCTGCTTAGCGCAACGTTTGGTGGATGCTTGCTTTGATATAAATATCTGCGCAAGGTTTATGCATGGAGCATTATCAAACAAGAATGTTCAAGGTTAACTTTGAACCTTCGCGAGCCCGCGCAAGGTAGTTAAATGAAGCATTATCAAACAAGAATGTTCAAGGTTAACTTTGAACCTTGCGCGAGCCCGCGCAAGGTAGTTAAATGAAGCATTATCAAACAAGAATGTTCAAGGTTAACTTTGAACCTTGCGCGAGCCCACGCAAGGTAGTTAAATGAAGCATTTATCCAAAGAGAGTGTTCAAGGTTAACTTTGAACCTTGCGCGAGCCCGCGCAAGGTAGTTAAATGACGCTTTCTTCTCTTGAATATTTGGCGCAGAGTTCTAATAAATCTTATTTTGGCAAAGAAGTCTGCGCGCAGTTTTCTTAAAAGTTATTAATGGGTATGGTTTCCTTGATTGGCGCAAGGTTTTTGGGACCATACCCCTTCAAGTCCCCCAGTCCAGTGTTGCTCCTATGTAAGAATAAAAAGTAGGTGGAGCACTGGACTTAAGATAAATGTGCTGCGCTAGGTAAGGACTAGCTTTTTGTTGCTTTATGCATCTTGATGACGTGTCGTAAGTGAATTTTGAAAAAGTATTTGAATTTCAAATATGCTTAGACACATGTCACTTATTTGGATGGTGTAGTTGGTGACGACGCACGTTCTTGAGACGTGGTGGTACTGTTGACAGGCTGTCAAGAGTACATGTCTTATCGTATTTAATGCTTTTTAGCGACACTCGCGTGCGTGGGGGGCGGTTACTGTTCCCCACTCGCCCCTACGGTTACTTGGGGATACGTGACGGTCGCAAAAGTCGTTGCAGTCAAATCGTGCATTAATTGCGGTTAGTATATAAAGGATCAACGATCCATTTACTTCCTCACCCAATTATAACTTGAGAGAAATTTGTGTTCAAAAATTCCGGCGACCTTCAAAGTTTTCTAAATTTTCTTCAAAGTTCGAGTTATGGCCACCGGTGCAAGTTCTACTGAGATGTCGTCATCAAGTTTGCCACCGCTAAAGTGGTCGAAGAAAGATTTTGATAATCTTGCCACCAACTTCCTTTTCGCGCCGTCCTGGAAAGCGTTTCTTCCGGAGGCCAATGCCACGGCGGCTGATGCGCCGGCCGGCTACATTACATTATTTTACGATTATTTTGCCGAAGGGAACTTCCGGCTGCCAGTGACCCATTTCTTGCTGGAAATTCTTGGTTTTTACAAGATTCATATTTCTTAGTTGAGCCTGATGGGAATGGTGAGGATCCGGCATTTTGAGTTCGTTTGCCGATCGATGCAGATCGTGCCGTCGGTCGAGAAGTTTAGAGTTTTCTACCAGTTGCACTGCTCGTTGGGTTTTTATTCGTTCCAACAGCGTGTGCAAGCCAAACGATTGCTGTTGGTGCCGCCGAAGTCCTACCACGACTGGAAGCAGAAGTTCTTCTTTATCAAGGCGGCGGTGATCCCGATGAAGATGTAACATTTGTAAAAAAACGGGTTTTCCAAACCCGCTTCGTTTGTAAATCGAATATCAAATTATAAATTTTTCGTTGCGTATTTATGTTTATTTTAATTTTAAACGATGCATAATTAATAAGCAAATTAGAATTTAAAAACTATAATTGATAAAAAGTGAAAATAAAATAAATAAAAAAGAAAACCGGCTGCCGGGATTCGAACCCGGGTCAGCCGGGTGAGCCTAGCAACTTAACTCACGCACATATAACCACTCCGCCACTTGAGGTTTTTGTGAGTTCTAGGAAACAATTAAAACATATGTACAACCGTGAATCAACCTGTTGCGCCAAACTGAAACCGATATCGGCTTCCAACCGTCCAAGACGTTTGAGTGCTCGCGGAATCTTGATCATAATCGATAAACCGACATTTTAAATCAATTCAGTCGTTAATGAACTTGAATTCATGTGATGTTTGGTTTTTATAACCGAAAACATTCACTTCTGGAATTACTTCAACAAAATCCTCATCTCGCGACTCAATTACATCCCCAGAACTTCTAATTTCACGTTTACTCTAATTTCTGATCGTCGGAATCGCTTTTTGAACTCGCCGGACTTTCGCCGGAAAACCGTGTCTATCATCAAAACGGTAAGTTTCTCAATTCTTTCACTTTCTATCAGTTGTTAGGCTTTTACTAACTCAAACCCTTCAATCAGAATCAGTTTCAGGCGACGTGATCGGATAATCAACTCTCGCCGGAAAACTTCTGAAAATTCCCTGTTTTCGCTGTGAAATGGTATAGTCATTCAAACCTTCTGATAACTCTTGTTTTGTACTTCAATTCCACAACTAGCTAATCAAAACTGTTAATTGGTCCGCTCAGACGAAGTTCATAAAAACAGAGCCGACGACACTGCCGGAGTTTTATGAAAAGTCGTCATTCCGGTATGTTCATTCCCAAAACCTTTTCCTATCCGTTACATTTTAATCATTCATACGCCTGTTAATCGAATTAAGCAAGTTCAGTTGATTAATCGTTGTCTGTGTTCTTGAGCGAAGAAGACGAAGTCGATTATGAATATAAGATTAATTAAAATCGGTATTAAAAACGAGTTAGACACACAGTCCAGCGGTGGACTGTGTGCAAACAATAAACATACGTCTCGAGTTCGATCCCTATCACGACCCTATTCTCGGAAATAAAAATGTTTTTTTTAACCGAACCGGGTTAACTCACTGAAGATGTTAAGTATAATAAAAATCAGTATATTAACCAAGTTAAACACACAGTCCAGCGGTGGACTGTGTGCAACACTAAATCACAGGTCCCGGGTTCGAGACCTGTTGACGGCACCGGTTCGATAATTAAAATCCTTTTTAAAAATAAATGAATTTTGAATAAATTAAAACAGTATATAAATATAATTAAAAACATAAATATTTCGGGTTAGACACGTAGCTCAGTTGGTAGAGCTGCGTGCACGCGTACGGGAGGTCTCGGGTTCGAGCCTTACCGGCGCACACTTGCACACCAGCGAACCGGTCAAACAGTCAACATTCACAGTCAACGGTCAATGGTCAACTCAAAAGTCAACATTTTTTTATATATTTTTATTTATTTATTTAATTTAAAAATCAATTAAAAATACTTAAAAATAATGTTTTTAAAGTTAGAAAATAGCCTTAAACTCACAAAAAAATATATCTAAAAATCTTATTAAAATTATTAATAAAATCCACTCATTTACCGTACATTTTCGTTATTATTTAGGTTAGTTAATTCTCGTCGATCAATCCTCTAAACTCGTGCGCATTCATCATCCTCAACCGAACGCACCCAATGTGAGTGAATCTCTACAAATTCCCCGTTTTAATCACGTTTTTGGGGTGTATCATGTGTCTTATTATTTATTACATTTAAACTATTGTGCATCCATCATATCCATGAACAAATGTGTATTCATCATGTATCAACTGTTTGTGTGGTTATTATTTAGATTAAATTTATCATTTTCAGTACATACATTATCATAGGCCGCCGCTCCCCATTACATATGAGCGTGAACTAGGCGTTGCCAACATACGATCGGCTCCGTTTGATTGAGCCTTGATCGCACAGACATTTATCATAGGCCGTCCGTTCCCCATTACCTATGAGCGTGAACGTGACGTTGCCAACATATACAGTATCATTCATGTTATACATTCATGCAAGTTGGTTTGTTATGGTATGTTATTGTTTGTTGTTGTTATTGTTATTGTATGATTATTTACGTTTTGCTCACATATGATTATTGCACAATTTTCCATAATAAATATAACAAGAAATCAAAAATAAATGTTTTCTAACAAGGTTCACTCGCCAACTTATGTTGACCCAAAAACCCCCATTTTTACACATGATACAGGTGATCCAGCTGCAGCAAGAAACATATAGGATGGCTTAGAAGAATAAACCGGTTTAGACTTTGGAATGTTTAGTTGATTATCTTTCTTTGTAATTGTATGAACATGTTTGGAATATTGAGGATGTAATTTTGAATTTAATAAATATGAAACATATTAGTAAATATCATGAGCTTTGGTGATAACCCAATTATGCCACGACTCTTATTCCGCTGCGGGTCGGGGTGTGGACAGAAGATGACACTCCGGGCCGGTGATGAGATCGAGCTGGAGACCCTTCCCATACCTGCCGACGAGGTATGGTATCAAGATATTAAAGATGTGCCCAATATTGTTTTGCCAGAGAGGGCCCTCATCGCTGCCGGGATGAGTTTTTTCTGGAAGAAAGAACGAAAAACCGGTGTATACAGAAGATGGAACTGGTATATAACCCTTTAACTTCTTAGCAATATCTCTCAATAGATATGCATTGATGCAAAAATGTTTGTTATGTAGCTGCGCCTCTCTACTTGGTCTCTTTCAAGAGAGAGAAAGGAAAAATGGCTGTCGTGCCTATTGCTGATGGTGAGGACACTTGGTTCTCACAAATCTTGGGGAACTTTGAGTTGCCCAAGCAGGAGGATCTGGAGGCGCAACCATGTTCGAAGACTGGTAAATAAGTCCATACAAAGCCTAAGTTGATAATGCAATATAACTTAATGTCGCAACCTTTACTCAATATGATTGATTATGTAGGCGACTTGCTAAACTTGGGCGTAGGCCCTGATTCGAGGAAGAAGAAAAAACCAACTGCTGCTCAGCTGCTGAGCCTCCCCCTTCCAACCCAGAGCAAAAAACCAAGCCATCAGCTGCTGCGAAAGCTGAGGGCAAGAAAGGTACACTTCCCATATCTTACTCTTGGTGTAATTATGTGGTGGTGTCGACTCACTGGAGGGTCTTGCGCCTGTAGGTTTGAAGAAACCGAAGCCAGAACCCGTTGACACCTCATCTCTTCCTGCTGCGAACCCAGATGATCCTTTGGAAGTACCTTCTAGCCCGGAAGAGGCGCTGAAGCGCACTTCTAAGAAGAGGAAGGAGGCGGAGACTAAAACTCCTGAGCCGACCAAAGTTGCGCGCCCGCGCATTGGTAAGAAGGGAAATCTGGATGCCTTTGCAAAGAAGTTCTCACCTGGTACATTTAGTTTGTTGCGCATTTCTGTCATAAAAGTTGCCCAGAATCTGATACTTGGTATTTGTTGATATGCTTTGCAGAGAAAATGGTGAAGGCCGCGCCGGCCACCTTATCTGCTATACCATCACCGCGCAGGCCTGAGAATGTTGAGGGAGATGAGGGGTAAGAAACTCCTATTCCTGAAGTCGACCCCATCATCCTGGAACATATTGAGAAAGTGACTCCAGAAGAAGAGCCCAAAATTTTTGATACTGAGAATCCTACTGGCGAGCAGGTTAAAGATACGGCTATAGATGTTGGCAACCGTCAAAGTTGATATCCAAGGGAGCCGGACCTTTAACACAAAGCGAAGGCTTTGTGTTTGTTGAGGATTCATATGGGGAATCGCCTATTCGCCCAGAAGAGACGCCTGGGGATTATTATTATCGCTCTTATTCTGAGAGGCGGGCCTCTGCGATTCATCAGCCCGTGTGGAAGATTAAGCAGGGCGATGTTTTTACTGATTGGCACTCATGTAGGTAGTGGTATAATGGCATCTTCCCGCCGGCGGAGGTGAAGTGCCAGGAGGAAAAAGAACATAAAGCTACTTACGAGTCATATCTGCAAGAGTCTGCCCTTGCCTCGTCCACCATAAATAGAATTATGCGCGAATGGCGCAGTAGGAACAAGGAGTGGGACGGGGTTGAGCTTGAGAAGGCGAAGGCCAAGCTTGAGAAAGAGAAGACGCTGAAGATGCTTGTTGATTTTGAGGCGGAAAAGGCCCAATTTGAGAAAGAGAAGAAGACTGAAGAATGGGCTGCGCTATCTTGGAAGCGCAAGTGTGAGGCTTCTGTTGCGCAATATGCGGACGAACGCAAGCGCTTTGTGGAGGCTTGCGAGTGTGAAAAAAAAAAGCTTCTCTGAGCAATGAAATTGAGAAACTCAAAAAAGAGAAAGCTGATGCAGTTGCGGCAGCAGAAGAGGCGCACTCACATAGAGAAAGGAGCGAGCAGAATGAGGTATCAACCACAATGACTCTTCTTCTTAAGAATAAAGAAATTGATGATCTAACTACTATGCTCTTTGACCAGTAGCGGCTGCAAGCTGAGGTTGACAGTTTGAAAAAAAGATGTCAACCTTCACCGAACAGAGAAAGCCGAGTTGATCCGCCGTTTGCCTGAAGGCGAACAAAAACTTAACGACACGGAGGTCGCTCACGCTACTACAGAAAGCTTGACCGAATCCCTCATGAACCAGCTTACCTGGTTGCGGGAGTACGGGATTGTGGAGGTAATATTCACTTTTCTTTATACATGTCTGGTTTGATTATCGTATCATATACTGATTATATTTGTGTACAGATCGCAAATGCCATCCTGAACTCTACGGATTTGGATGAGAGAGTGGCAGAATTGATGATCGCGGCGCGCAATGACGGGCATGCCGAGGGCTATAGATAGTGCACTTTGCACGTGGCCCATGCGCTGAAGACCGAATGAGATACAACCCGTGCTGCCACGCATGGGCTAAATACTGCCGCCATTTATTCTGCTGCCAAAGAAAAATATGATCAATTGCAAATTCCGATTATGGACCTTGTGGACGCTGCGCAGCAACAAGACGACTTTGTTGGTAAGCTAAAGGAGATCTTTTCTTCAGCAGAGAAGCAGGCGGGAACCAAGTCCATAGAGTAGGAATTTGTAATTTTTCTGTATGATAACTTGTAACGTTGCGCTTCTGTGCAAGTATTGTGAATATAATATATTTCAGTTTTACAATGTTTGCATGGAACCAATTACTTGTGTAGGATAGACAAATGAAGAATTTCTTCTCATGTGTGAGCGTAAGTATTAAAGTAGCTTGTGGCTCATGAGTTTGTGTTTTTGTTTATCCAAAGGAATTGCATGCATTTGTAAATGAACATATATAAGACTATAAGTAGTGGCAAAGTATTTTATTGATAATGACAAAGCGCAAGGCTATGGCTGCCACTAAGATTACATAACAAAATAAAGTAAGCAGTCTCGTTACGCAATGCTCAGAAGTTGCTTAGAGGACTGAGATTACATATACATCGGCGTAGTTGTTGGGCGTTCCAGGTTCGAGGAACGCTGGATCCGTCCATACGCTTTAGAGTGTACGCGCCTTTTCCCAATACTTCATTTATCACATACGGACCTTCCCATCGCGGGGCTAACTTCCCCTGTTTTTCAGCATTCGACGCTGTGATATCCCGGGTTTTTCGAATAACTTACACGTGACACTTGTCGAATAATATATACGCTAAGTGTTAAGCGTGCACGAATTAAACGAATACGTGTTGTGTGTTGTGTGATTGTTTTAGTAATTGAATCATTAGAGTAGATACGTACACGAACTGAACCGAACCGCGACACGAACCAAAGTGATTCATTGTGACTCTAGGAGTTAACAAGTTTTAAACCTTAACTCAAGAATTCGGCCAAGATCAAACTCAAACCCGTAACAAACCTAAAACTATTCGGCCGATCAAACCAAACCAAACCAACACGTGTGCAACCCAAACCGATATCAAAACCTAAACCCTAAACCAAAACACTCTCGGCCACATGATCAAAACCGCGGATTTATTGAGTTCAAACCCAAACCGAACCCACCCTATTCCTTGATCGCGAGATCAAACCCAAACCTAAACCAAAGCAACCCAAGATTCTCGGCCACAATACTTATCCCAAACCGTAAACCTTATCATGTGCGCCTATAAATACAAATCATGCATGTTTCTTTCACAATCCGAAAACCCTAACAAACAAGACAGCCGTCGGCAGCTTGTTCTCGCTTATTTTGATCGCAATCAGCTGTTGTTCTTGTTCGTCTAATCCTCTCGGTAGCAGCAGCAGCAACAATCTCCATCTTCACCCTCATTCAAATCGCGAGATCAGTCCTTGTTCACCTCTGGTCGATCAAACAGCCACTTTATCAACACCTTTTCGGTCGCGACTTTCCTGGAACAGCAGGATACCCCTTGTCCAAGTCCCGGTTTGTCTACCTAGTTATTCAAGGTTAGAGTTATCCTTGATTACAAGATCATGTTTCGGATGATATGTATGCTTAAATGTTTAAGTTGTCTCGGATGATATGTATGCTTGAATGTTTAGTTGTCTTGGATTATATGTATGCTTGAATGGCTAGTTGTTTCGGAAATATATGTGCGTTGATTTTTGCTGTTCTCAGATTGCATGATGGTATAGTTTCGGATTATAAGTGCTGTAAATAATCGGCTGTTTTGGTGCTTGTTCATATGCAGAATTGTTGTCGGAAATCACAAGTTACAAGTGTATTTTGGTTGTGATAACTAGAAGTAAGAACTAGGGTTTGCATGGATAGGTTATTAGTATTAGTCTATGATTAAAAATCAGTTCTTGATCGCCTAGATTAATCGCATGAGCGGGATTACACGAGTTTATAATAATAACATGCTGAAACAGGATGCTGAGTGAAAGTTACAGCCGATTTCATCTGGCTGTAACTCGGTCGTTAGTTGTCGAAAAACGGATTTTCTGATGTCTAGAACGTAGAGAATTGAATAAGGAATCTAATGGCGCTGGATTCATAATTGTCTGAAGTCGTTTGATATTTTTAAAGGGCTAAACAAGTTCAGTAACTAAAGCTGTGAAAATACTGGAATTTTGTTGGTTGTTTATCAAGTTGGATCTTAAAATCAGTAGGGAGTTGAGTCATGATTTTTGTACAGCAACTAGGTATAGAAATTTCCGGGCAACTCCAACTGGAATTTTGTTAATTGGACGATCAGTGATTTTTAAATAAATTCTTCCGTGGACTGCAGTCAGAAAGTGGTAAATCTGACTGCAGCTTAGTGAATTAATATTTATGGTTAATTGGTAAAGATTTAGGACTTGGAAAAATTATATAAATTTCTATGGTATAGATGTCACCTACTGTAAAAATATTGGAATTTTTGGAATGTTAGAACTATTTTATAAAAATCCTAGAAAACAGCTGAATAATTGAGTGTTAAGCAGAAAGTTGATAACTTGTGATTTTATGCATTAAAGTGTTGCATGGATTTGGAATATGTTCATGATAAGTTGTTTGATTACTATGATCACATGAGAATACTTGCATGCATGTTTGAGTGTTAGATATGTTGTTTGTGTGTATCACTTTGTGAGTAAATTTCGTGTGGAATTTGTATTGGTGTGATTTCACACTGACGTGTAATTAATTGGTTTGTTAGGACGCAACTAGCGGTCCCATCTCTTATAACATCTTTGCTACACTAACCGAGCAAATAAAGGTGAGTTCACGGCCCCTAACTTTATCCGGTTTTTAAACAACAGGGGGAGAAACATGTATACACTCTCAAACTCAAACTCTTTACGTTATACGAATTTAACGTCACATAACTATACGGTAACTAAGTTAATGTTAATGTAATGTTATGGGCACTAAGCAGCTTTATCACTTAAGTCCTCGACAATCTCCTCGGATCGTTAGTATTTGGGTTAAATAGCGGGGGAATTATAAGTAGTACTACTGGGTCTGACGAGCCCCATCCGAGCTAGTCGCGCTAGCCGACCGGGTATGGTCAACGGGTGTATAATTGGCCTAACACCGCCATGGTCATGTGATAGGCCTGGCAAAACGGAGGCACAACAGTCAGCTTCGATCGCGAACACTTAGTGACATGACTTTAGGCTAGCTACCTATATACATTAATATTGAACTTAATTACGGAACAACTTAATATTCCGGGTTTGGAATATTGGAAACATCCACTTATTATCCCGGGTTGGGGATAATGGAAATAACAACTTAATATTCCGGGATGGGAATATTGGAAGCAACAACTTATTATTTCGGGATTGGAATAATGGAATTGATATGTTATCCCAGGTTGGGGATAACGGAGTAACAAACTATAACCGAACAAACGAATTTATGAAAACCTGTGAACTCACTCATCTTTAATGTTGACACTTGTTTCTTTACATGTTTCTCAGGACGCTAGGAGCTCTAGGTGCACGCACATGCATTGAACAAGACATCATTATCGAGTCTTATTTATTAATATTGTTTTGGGATTTTTCATTTGTTTTGGCGTTTGTGTTGGCGCCCGCATCACTACTTATTTATGCTTCCGCTCAAACTTTAAAACTAATGCTCTGCTAAATATTGGTAATTGATATAAAATCTACAAAGAACGATTTTGGAAAACGTATAATCAAATCATGTAGAGTCGTTCGACGTACTAGTGTTTCAGATTCTGGTTTGTTCACACGCCTCGCGGTAAAACTCCGCAAGTGGAAAATTGAGGGTGTGACAGACGCTTCATTATCGCGAGGAACAAAGTCACCGGGCAAAAAGGAACAGATGCGCACCCTTTTGTTGTAATACTTTTCAAGCTGGGACTTGTATTTAGCTTCGCGAATCGCTGCATTTTCTCGTCGTTCTTCCAATAAGTCTAGGTCGATGCGCCGTTGTTCTTCGTTATCTTGTTTTTCCAAAGTTAGCATTCTTGGAGATGGTAACCCAATTTCGGCAGGAATCACAGCTTCCGTGCCGTACACAAGGCTAAAAGGAGTTTCTCCAGTGCTAGTCCTGGGCATAGTTCGATGTGCCCACAAGATGCTAGGCAATTCGTCAACCCACCCCCACCGTGACATGCCAAAGCGGCCTTGATACCGACCAACTGTTTTTTTATGCTTTCAACTTGACCATTTGCTTGTAGGTGTCCAACGGAAGCGAAAACATGTTGGATTCCCATTTCGGTCATCCATGTTTGCAACTTTTCAGGCATTAAATTTGTACCGTTGTCTGTAATAATGCGCATGGGCAGACCAAAACGGCAAATAATGTATTCCCAGATGAATTTGCAAATTACCATCGCTGTAGTAGAAGCTAAAGGTTTGGCTTCAATCCATTTGGTGAAGTAATCGACCGCAACAATGATAAACTTTACTGCGTCGGGCGCGTCCGGAAATGGTCCCACTAAATCAATGGCCCATTGTTGAAATGGCCAAGCTGTTGTGACGGGTACCAAAGGATTCTTTGGGCGCAACGTTTTAGGGGCATGCCTTTGGCAGGACATGCATTTGCGCAAGATCTCTACCGTGTCAACGTACATTCCGGGCCAATAATACCCTGCGTTTTTTACTTTGGCTACGACCATGCGCGGCTCAAAATGTATGCCACATAGCCCTTCATGAATCTCCCTTATCAGGCGTCATGTTTGTCAACACAGCGGAGCGAAGGACCCATGTAAGAGCGTCAGTACAGGATACCGTCAATCATTTCATAATTGAGGGCTTTGCACCGTAATTTTCGTGCTTGCGCTCTATCTTTTGGTAAAGAACCATGCAACAGATACATCATTATTGGAGACATCCATGATGGATCTCCTACTTCGACCATTGTTACTTGCCTGAGAGGGACTGATGGATTACTTAAAACCTCGATGAGAACCTCTTTTGCTAAATGCTTGAAACTAGTTGCAGCAAGTTTACTTAGAGCGTCAGCATGTTTGTTTTCGCTTCGCTTGACGTGTGTGATTTTAAATTGTTGGAACCGTGCTATAAGAGCCTTGGCTTGCGCCAAGTATAGAGCCATGATATCTCCCTTTGCATCGTACGTTCTAACTACTTGATCAACAACTAGTAATGAATCAACATGGGCTTCTAAATTTGTTGCACCCATTTTGATAGCGAGGCGTAAGCCTGCTAGGAAAGCTTCATATTCGGCCTCGTTGTTGGTGCTTTTACAATCCAACCGAATTGCATATATGAACTCTGTTCCCTCTGGACTCATTAATTGAAGATCTGCTCCAGCCATGAATTATATGTCAACCCATGGTTGAACAAGTTGGAAAGTTAATGTTTTGATAAGTATTTGGAATCTAAGATTTAGATCAGATCTAAGGAATTAAGTTCCAAAAATTTGTGTACAATAACTTATATATTTTTATGTTTCAATAGTAATTTTTTTATTATTGTTTTAGATAAATTTAAAGATACCAATAATTAATTCAAATCAGAAGGTAACCACGGCTATTTTTCAAAGTTATAAAATGTCTAAAATTGGTAAAAGTCGAATCTTTAACCAAATGATGCAAGACCAGTTGTGTTAAATTCCAAACTTAATAAATTAAGTTTTCCAAAAAGAATTAGGTCGTTTGGATTAAAATTTTGGATTAAAATTGAGGGATTTATGCCCTCGAGAACTTGGCCCAAATTCTACTATATGAGAATAATTTTGACCCTTTTGTTTGGTTTTTCACTTTTGATTGCTCAAATCTTACTATAAAATTACCAAACCACTTAGGTCTAAATTGTGACTCTCTGAATTGGTTTTAGACTCACGAATCACTAAGTTTGATAAAGTGTTGGTCAAGTTATGACTATCCAAAGTCATATTGGGGTTTCAAATTAGATTCTGATAACCTAGGTTTGTTTTCAAAAACATGCTTTTACTCAAGTTTCGGGATTGGTTTTACCAGTCAACAACTATAGGTCAGTAGTAACATGTATAATCTATCAAAGAATATTAGTTCTAGTGATTAGGGTTTTGTTAAGTTCATACTAACGTGTATATAAATATTAGCTATTTTTGGATGGTTTTTAACACAAAATCAAGCTTTAAATTTATAAACAAGGTAAAATACAAATCACTTCTACAATATGTTAGGGCAAGTGCACTCATCGTTAGTGTAGTATATCGAAAGTAAGATACTGAGATCATCTAAGGACACAAGAGCTTCAAGTACCAGAGTGTTATCAACGTCTAGTCAAACTAAAAGTTAAGTTTGTGAAAAGGTTTTAAATAAAAACAAAGAAATTAAAATTAAATGAATGTAATAACAAGAGAATCATTTTGTGCCAACTCCCCAATAACATCTGGATTAACTTCTTTGGTTCTTGGCTTTTCCATAGATCATGATAAAAAAATACACCTCTTTGGTGTATTCTCCCAAGTACTATGCGAAAGAATACACCTAAAGTCGTTCTATTAAGAAAATGAGTTTATATGTTGTTAATGCCAAAAAGTGCTAGCTCTCCTTGGTCAGGCAGACGTTACCCTCGACTATATTTTTCAAACGCAACAAGGCAGCCATCCAACAAAGTCAGATAAAGTATTAAATAAGCTTTGATTATAAGGGATTGGACTCATTATCTACTATGACTCCCTCAATTTGGTGTTATATCCTCAAGGGTAGTAGGTGTAACATCCGTAAAAAACCGGGTTAACCAAACCCGCTTCGTTTATTAAACCGAATAATCAGTTATAAATTTTGTTGCGTATTTAAAGCTCAAACTAATTTTAAACAATACATAATTAATAAACAATTTAGAATTTAAAAACTATAATTGATAAAAAGTGAAAATAAAATAAATAAAAAAGAAAGAAGGCTGCCGGGTTTCGAACCCGGGTCAGCCGGATGAGACCACAAAGACTTAACCACTTGACTCACTTGTGCTATCCAGTGAAACAAATAACATTTATAATAAAACTCGAAATCGAATTCAGTCAGCAGCGCGCCCAATTCGCAGTCGCCGGAAATTCCGACGATTTCGCCAATTATCGACGGTTTCTTTTGACTTAACGTATGTATTAACATCGACATCGGTTATAACCAATGTCTAATCCCGCGACATCAGTCATAACCGCCGGAGAAAGGCTGACCAATGAATCAAGACTGAAATCAGACCCAATTCATTGTGATTCTTCCCTATAAATACACACCCAAGTCTCTGGAAATCATTTCGCTCAAAATCACACCATTTCTCGAATCAATTTCACTCGCCGGAGATTTTCTGCAATCGCCGGACTTTCGCCGGAAAACCGAGACTTTCATCAAAACGGTAAATACCTTGACTCTTTCGGTTTCAATCCATTGTTAGACTATTACTAACTTCAATCCATCAACCAGAATCAATCCCAGACGACGTAGCCGGAATATTCTGCACTCGCCGGAAAACCTCTGGAATTTCCAAAATCACGCTGTGAATCGGTATAATCATTCAAACCTTCTGTTAATCCTTGTTTAGTAACCCAATTTCATAACTAATGGATCAAAACTGTTAATTGATTCAATCAGACGGAATACACAAATCAGAGCCGACGACCATTGCCGGAATTCTGAGAAAATACAGTCTGATCGGTACATTCGATTCCTTAACTCATTTTATTCATTACATTTCAACCAGTAATATGTTCGATGAACGACTCAATCAAGAACAGAAGAATATCGGTCGTCTGAGTCTTTGAGCGAAGAAGACGAAGTCGACGATGTTTATAAGATTAATTAAAACAAGTTATATAAACGGGTTAGACACATAGTCCAGCGGTGGACTGTGTGCAAACAATTAACACACGTCTCGAGTTCGATCCCTGACACAACCTCACTCTCTGAAATAAAAATGTTCTTTTTAAACCAAACCGGATCAACTCGCTGTAAGATGTTAAGTATAATAAAAATCAGTATATTAATCAGGTTAGACACACAGTCCAGCGGTGGACTGTGTGCAACACTAAACAACGGGTCCCGGGTTCGAGACCTGTTGTGTGCACCGGTCCGATATAATTAAATCCTTTTTAAAAATAAATGATTTCTGATTAAATTAAATAGTATATAAATATAATTAAAAACAGAAATATTTCGGGTTAAACACGTAGCTCAGTTGGTAGAGCTGCGTGCACGCGTACGGGAGGTCTCGGGTTCGAGCCTCACCCAGCGCATACATACACACGTCCGAACCGGTCAACAGTCAACAGTCAATGGTCAACGGTCAACCCAAAAAGTCAACATTTTTTTTTATTTTTATTTATATATTTAATTTAAAAATCAATTAAAAATACTTAAAAATAATATTTTTAAAGTTAGAAAATTTCCTTGAACTCACAAAAATAAACCTAACAATCCCATTAAGAACACTAATTAAAAATATTAATCTCAAATAAAAGTTTATTTATTTATCGAACTATTATGTTATTATTTAGGTTAGTTCCCTTGTCGATTAAATCCGAATTCGTGCGCATTCATCATCAATCCAAGAAACGCACCCACTGTGAGTGAATTCTTACAAATTCCCCTTTTTATTCATGTTTTGGGGAGTATCATGTGTCGCTTAAATTAATTCGCTTATTCAAACTCGTGCTATACCATATTATGATCTAAACTTAGAATGTAGTTTGATGTGATATATTACATATTGTCAAGTTGTATGCAAATTATTTGTTAGGCCTATCAGTTCCTCGTGGGAGACGAGTTGAACAACGCGTGCCTTAAAACTCATTCATTAGGCCCATCAGTTCGTAGAACAACGCGTGCCTCAAAACTCATTCATTAGGCCCATCAATTCCTCATGGGAGACGAGTTGAACAACGCGCGCCTCAAAACAATCAATTGTTGTATGTGTGTGCAATATTTAATATTATGTGTTTTGTGAATAAATTTACATCTACATTTACTCATATGTGGTTATGCACTTTATTTTATAATCAATTCAATAAACACGTTTAAATGTTTTCATAGGATTCACTCGCCAACTTTTTGTTGACCCAAAAACCATTTTTACACATGATACAGGTGGACAGGATGAAGCAAGAAACACATAGGAAAAGTGCCTTAGAAGAAAAATAATGAAGTCTAGAAAGATGTATAGAACATGTTGTACTAGTATGATTTGATTGTATGATCTCCTTTAAATTGTAATAATAAATATGAAACATTATAATAAATGTCATGAGCTTTGATGAAAACCCAATCATGCCCCGATCACCTTTCCCGCTGCGGGTCGGGGTGTGACAGTAGGAGCATGAAAAACCAAGTCCTTGCACATTGAGTATACCACCTTTCCTTGTAAGGCAAAAACATAACCCAAACCATACTTCTAACCCCATTCCAAGTAGCTAATGTGTATTTAAAAAGACGTAAAGACACAGATGGTTTAATTGACAAACACAATCATATTCGAAGTCATTAACACACACCAAATGAATAGTCCAGTACTAAGAAATTAAAAAGACATTAAAGGTTTGTCATCACCAACTGATACAAGAACTTTAGCAAAGAATGAGCGTAGAGATTCAGGTTTAGTACCGAAATTTTAGCAACAAATCTAATAAATCTAAGTGTAGTTCTTGGGGTTTTGATCTTTTTTGGAAAGGTAGTGTGTGCGAGTTGTTTATTTCAAGAACAGGCTAGATCCAACTAGATGTGTTTTTTCTGATATAACTAGGAAAGTTATATCTAACAAAGAAGAGTGCATGATATCGTAAATTACTTCCGGATAAATTCAGAATTCATTTGTAAGAACTATAGCATTTCGTAATTTATTGGAAAATCCACTTTGATTCTCTATCAACCAATAATGTAGGACCATTAACATGGTTAAAGCTAAACTATTTGAAGTCCAGACGCAGCATGGTACTCTTTCTACCACTATGTTAATATAGAAATGATTTCAAAATAAATACTTTATCAGTATAGAACGTTCATATCAATAAAATGATTTGAACTGCTTATTTGGGGGGGGGGGGGGGGGGGGGTTCTCCCCCTTTTGGCCAATGCTAAATCGATGACCTATGTATTGTGTATAAAGTAGGAAAAACTTCTTGGATTAAAAAAAGTAAGCAACTTTGCTGATAATTACATATTTTTTGTTTGGTCAGAAGAGTCCTCTGGATATTTTGATCTTGGATTAGTGATTCCTTTTGAGATTTTGATTTCATTTTGAAATATGACAAGTGAATAGACGATAGGCTCATTACATTACTAATCAATAATAAAATATGGGAATTTACATTGAGCGTGAGAGCCAAATGAATCGAAAGATTCATGTTTGGTTGAACATCATCAAACTTGTATGAATAAACATGTTAACCAACATGATTTAGTTGTTATAAATATAAGTTCTTACAATCTTGGATCCTAAGACATACTAAACTCTATACAATGTGGAAATATGTTGAAAGTGGTTGATAGTGTTGGTGAGTGAGAGAGTGGGTGCCAATTGCCAAAGGATGAGGAGAATGGAAACAAAAACACTCTATTTATAGGCTGAATCTGAAGGGGGTATGATCCTATGTGTCTAGTCTGCTAAGCTCCTTTTGTCTTTGCTAATCAGGTTCGTACATAGACATGACCCATGTGAGATGAGGTACGCCGTAAGTCAACTTTGCAGGTCCTATAATCTTAAGATTTCCAAATCTTTTGAATATATGATACTAAGGCATGCCAAGGAGGCATGACCCTAGGTGTGGTGGCCCATTTTGCCTTGATCTGTTGAACCATGACATGGGTGCGTGCCAGGGAGCCACACCCCGTGCGTGGTGGTTTATTTTGTCTTGTTCTGTTGTAGGGGTGATATGGGGGCGTGTTTGATTAGGCACGACCCTATGTCAAAGGTTATATTTTGTCATTTTATGAGGGATGAAGCATAAGTGTGTGTGGCTGGAGCACGAGGGCGTGTGACTCTTCTGCTCTCTTGTAAAAGTCTTGTTTTGTTTTGCCATGAATTCGCTCCTTTTGTCAGTTATGCATTTTTAACCTTGAAAATCAAAAGTAAACTAATAAAGGACTTATTTCCAAGATTAAGACAAGAAATTGGGAAAAAACAAATTCCATTTGATATAAAATGTACGTTGGATTTTACACATATCACTTACAAACTGAAATCAAAGAATCAAAAACGTTTTTGGAGGATGTGATTACCTTGATTGTTCTTGATCTTGCTTGAAGATTGAAAGAGATTAAAGGATAGGGTTTTAACTTGTTGATCGGGTAGTTGAGTTGTGTTACAACTCTTAGGCTTAATTGAATTACAATCTCTAATTGTTTGAACCGAATTTCGAAGGGTTAAAAAACTATATTTAGCTTTGATCAAGGGTTTAGAGATTAGGATGGACCAAAAGGTTAAATGTTCAATTAATTATAGGATTTTAAGAAATTTTAAGGATAATTACGGTTTTTAACATGACTTACACACACACATATATATATATAAACATATAAAGCAAATATGATGTACAAGATTGTAATTTTACTACGTGTATAAATATTGAAACAACATGTACAAAAGAGAACAAGCCATTTTAGAGGTGGTAAACTTGGACATTGTCTTAAATTTTAAGACGCTTTGAGAGCAATCTAGACATTTCATCCATGGAATCCACGCCATCTATCTCTTCCGTCACTTAAACCTGAATTCAATTTGCAATCAATTCGAAATTGAATACTTCATCTATTCGATTTCCATCTAAAACCATCCACCTTGAATCGTTTGTCTCTTCCCTTCCCTTTCTTTGCTCCTTAAAACCCACCCACTCATCTCCAGATTCTTCAGATACTAAAGGGGGAATTTATGATATACGATCAATATAACCTCCATCTTCATTATGAACACCCATTGTTGCTGACCTTTTTCGTCACCCAAATCATTCCTAGTGTGGGCATGAATACAAGACCTACCAGACAAGCTGTTTATAATTAAGGTGATTTTACTCCTTTTTCATCTGGGTTTGAGGGTTTGATTTCATGGGTTTGGTTCTTTCAATTATAGGTAACCTTAAAATATATTATTTCGAAGAATTCTAATGAATTGATACTCGAAAGCATTCAATTCTTTCAGTTTCAAGGAAACTCTACTATACTCTAGGCAATTGTTATCTGCAATTACCACAACCGAATTTGAAGATGATGACCATATATCAAGCTATTCTCGCCTTGCAATGTTGAATAGACATGGTATTTAATCTTGACCAACAATTAGTTTTCTATTTCTTTAGTATTTTTACAAGCATCATATAAATTATCATACTGTTTTATTTTACAAGCATGTTATTTTTATAGACATGGTAATTAATATTATTACACATCTTATAGTCACCACACAGAGGCAAGAGCTTGAAGCCTTTTGATGTACGTAACCCGGTAAAACCAAAAACCATTTTTAATTTGTCATTTATAATAAAAACTGGTAATGTGAATATTTTATATTTGGTACCATTTTATCATCTAACATAATGTTAATATCGTATTTTGGGTTGGTTTGTTGATTTTGTTGTTGATGTTGAATGTTTTATAGTGAGAATGAGAAAATTGGATTTATCAACCTCCTTTCGTGCTACCTGAGGTACGACTTTTATTTTCTAATGTTAATAGTGGTATGCAGAATATATACTTTAAATAGATAAAGATTAAAACGTTTTATAAAGATTAATGAAAGATGCCTCAGACGAAAGACTTCATATTTGTTTCGAAGTTAAAACCTTAAAAACCATATATCATTCTCTCAATTTAAGGATTGAGTGGAAAAATAGATTCTAAGAAATCAAATTTTTGTTGTTATGTTAATTTCATAAAATCCTTAGAACATCGGTTATTGCAGTCATTATGGAACACCCTACACAACAAAGACATTTTGATTTCTAATTACGTTTGGATATAGGATTTGAGATTGAAAATCAACTGCAATTCTAAGGCTTTATTCAAGGTTTCTCAACACTCTAATCAAAAGTCTGGTGGTGTTACCGGAATACCGATATTTTGTAGGAAACATATAAACGTCCATGCCCCTTTCATCCCGAAAAAGGATAATATTCAACTTGGATCTGTTTTCATTTTTTTTTTATCTCAATATATAGTTTTCTTGCATAAACACTTTACATGTTTTTCCAAATTTGTGCAGTGCGGTCTGTTATGCAGCTAATCGAAAATCGTTTCGTGTGAGAGTTTAGGACCCTGTGCCAAGTTGGTTTTAATGGGAGGTTGAACCATTTTGAACTTTATGTTATATCAGTTGGAGCTTTTATGGATATGTGTATAGAGCTTTTTGATTCAAGCTATCTAAGTTTTTGGTACCACATCATATGAATGATTTTGAGCATATGGTGGAATGTTGCTGATGTTCTTGGTTTTAAGTATTGTTGCTTTGCTCTCTGAAAAAACCAGGCCAACTTCATCATTCATGTTGATAAGTTCTGTTTAAACATAATGGAAAACATAAATGAAATACCTGTTACAGCAGACATGCCAGTGTGTTCTGATTTCCCCTTAGGGTGTAAAGTTATTATGGTGATACCGAATTCAGGGTAGAATTCGGATGGGAGAGAGAGGGACGATTTGATGATGTTGTGAGTAATTAGGCTGTGTAACCCTTTACCTCTCTAATTACATAATAGGATTAATATATTTTGATCCAGATATAAAATAAATGATTAGACGGCTACAAGATGAAATATTAAACAATTAATATATTTAATCTTACAATTCAAACCTAGGCACCTTGCTTATATTGTATATTATTTTATGTTTATTCATTTGATTTCAAGCATCTTTCTTCAAATGTGTAAGAAACATTTATTACATATGTTATCTGTTTCGCATATAAGTTCATAAAGAATAATGTAGAACTCAATATATCTATATCATAAATTTTGAACTTTCGATTCTATAAAATTTTGACTTTGACTTTTTGGTCAAACTTGAGCTTTTTTTTGGTTACCCGAAGGCGCGTTGTGCTTAATATCAGCTACAATATTATGTGTAGAGTATATTTTATTATTTTTCTACTCAACAACACACCAAGGTCTAGGCCTATATTACCATCGACTTCTTGTTATACTTGTGCCCCTTTGCATTTTATCAATTGTTGTTGGGCCCTCATGGCCACAAGCTTTCTTGCTGACATGTGCAGTGGCATTGCAATAACCTTTCAAGGCCTATGTTAGTTGAATTCTGTAACGCACCTATTTTTAATTTTTTTCTACATGGTGGCACGATGCATAATAGAATCATTTTGAGTTGATCTTTAATCATCATGTTGCTTATCATTATAGGGTTAAATAAATAATTGGCATCACTTAACAAGAGATTTTGTTGTATATATCACAAGAGGATTTATACACATTGCAATTTGTTTCTGCCGCATCATCGCTACCACGGTAACACGCGGGCATTCCCACTAGTATATATATACATTATAATTCTCAGCCTAAATAATATATTATTATTATTCTTGTTTTCTTTTAATTAGTTGTTGAATTAAACCTTAGCTAATTTGCAAAAGATTCAACAATTTTACGAAATGTGTTACATATGTAACAACTTTTAGTGAAAGCTTCCAATTAAGGAAGTTTATGTTGTTTTTCACCAAATTAGGCTTTTAGGGTTATGTTCTAGGATAGGTTGATCGTCAAGATCTGAGTATCCATATTTGGAAAGTTTATCTTTTGCTCATCAATTTCCACAAATAGTTATGTGAAACTAGGGTTTTAGATTATAATTCCTACTAAAACTAGGAATCATGTCAAGTAAATGGCTAAGTATCTCTATATAGTCTCAGTTAAGACATTAAGATAGTGACACAGTCATAGTTAAAGTCAAGATTAACCTTGTCTAGCGGCGAATGGCACAAAACAAATCAAAATGGTCCGGATGAACTTTAATAGACTAAAAGTTAGATGTGTTAAGTGTATCAAACTTGTGTCTGGTCATTTTGACCCATTTGGTAAATGTTGTAGATTGGTAAATGTTTTAGACAAGTTTAAAAATGTTTATATTGGTATTATCTAGTTTTGTTTTAACTTATAATGTATACCTTCTTTTGTAGGCTCAAAGTGCGAGTTTATTTCAAGATCTAAGTTTTAGAGAAAACTCTCACAATTTATGGTTTCAAATAAGGCATCAAATAAAGGCAACGAAGACGACACAGACTAGGGGGAAGAATGATGATATAGACCAGCTAGTTTGATGTTTTAATTGGTTGTTTTAGCTTTGACTTATACAAGATATTTGAACTAGTTAACATCAATGTGTGTTGTAATATATATATATATATATATATATATATATATAAGAAAGGGTTTAAATGTAATACCCATTCTAATAATTTAACAAAATTCATAAAGCTTCAAGGGTTATGAAATACTTATCCTAAATATATGAGTTTACAAACTTTAAAATTTCTTGTTAAAAACACCTAAGGATAACATATGGTGGTTTAATTTAACAAAACATCTTTAACCATTGTGGAAGCTAGGATTTATTTGTGTTCTGTTCACATTAGAGCTTGATCTTCACCCATCGACATGTTTAAACACACCTACATCATAAATTTATCACAAATGTTAGTATATGAGACCTTGGAACCCATCTATACGGACCTGAAAGCTCAAGATAAGCAAACAAACAAAATTAAATGTTTTGTCTAACCCGACCGTAGGCTACGGTCCTCAGACCGTAACTTACGGTTCGCCTTTTCTGCCCCGAACAGAATGTTGGACCGTAGGCAGGTCAGGACCGTAACTTAGGTCTGTCTGTAGATTTTTTCGTAAATTTTCGTTTTAAATACGAAAACTTTCATAACTTTTTATCCGGTTGTCCGATTGACCCCCCGTTTCTTCCTGCGCGATCGTAATTTGATTCTCCACATTATGGACTCACATCCATTGTCCGGGTTAACAAAATTTCTTAACTTATAAGTCTTTAGTTTATAATTCTTCTACAAATGTATTCAACCCATTAACATTATTCTTCATTTTCACTTCATTTGGCAAGGATTATTTCCTTGCAATTTACCCTTCTCTCGGGCTACTAAAGCTTGCTATTTCGCCCCCATTACATGGTTTGCGTACGCGTTTATGTCCGCTTGATATCTTTGATTTCAAGCATACGTTTTTCCAATAATAATTCAAGGAATCTAGTTCTCTAAGTTTTTGAACCAAGATCCAAGGTTTATCTTTCAAACTTTAGCGTATCCGATACTCGGCTTATGTATCCAATTTAATGGTTTGCTGTGTGACATTCAAAATCACTTAAATCGCCATTTGGCTAACTATGCTATTTCGAATCGCTTGGTAATCGAGTGAATTACATCATCACTTCATTGATATACCAAACGTATCCAACTTTGCTATTGTCTTACATAATACACTTCAATAACCAAACTTGTTTATAGATTTGTAACGAAACAACAAGTTACGTACCTTAAAGCTTATCCTTCAAGTGCGTGTCTGTTACAACTTGAACGCTTGAAGATTCACCCGCTTTGCCTATATAGTTCAATCAACTTCATGTTTAGAATTCATATTATCACATATCTCACGTAATTTTCAATTTAGGCAATTACGCGATTATTTCATATTTTCGATATTCACTTAGGCATTTCAACAAGCACCTTGAAGGAAAGATTCTTATGCATCTTTTACCTAATTAATGGTTAACTTTTAACCAAGTTTTAACATCATAATCAAGTCTCTATGTCTAATGTTCACGAACAATATCTAAAACTTGCATCAAATCATCAAAGTTCACAGATTTATCATCATTTTCAAGTGTTCATCATATTCTCATAAAACCCATTTAACACAAACATGATTAGTTATTTAACACTTAAATTATAGCATTTAATCACTTATTTCTCATCTAGGGCTTGTTCCTAGACATGTATCCATCTTAATCTTGTCATAACATCTTTCATTCATACATGCATTACAATTATGAATGTTCATCACAATTTCACAACATCACCAAGTGTCAAAATTAAACATACCATTGTGATCTTCTTACTTGGATGATCACTAATTTAGCTAATGCACTGATTTTAGGCTCTAATTTCCCTTTGATTTTGAATGATTTTGTGAGGTTAGGGTTTGAGGTGTTTCACCCTTTTTGCCTCCTGCTCTTGATCGACCAAAACACACGTATGTGTGTGTTCTTTGTCTAATTTGCAAGTTATAAAAACTAGTTCTCAATTGACCCCTTTTAGTCCCTTAAGTTTCTAGGATTTACAATAGGCCTAGTTTCATGTCATTATTATTTAACAACATATTATTAACTAGGTTAAATGCTCCTAGTTGCATTTTATTTTATTATAACCAACATATGTTTATATATATTAATATATATATATATATATATATATATATATATATGGGTGTTACAAGTCCACCCTCCTTAAGGAGGGTTTCGTCCCTGAAACATGTGTACCTACCAAAGAGTGAATGGTAGAGTTGTCTCATTTCTTCTTCGGACTCCCAAGTGGTGTCCGATCCTTTCCGGTGTTCCCATTTAACCTTCACTTGGTCGATTTCTTTGTTCCTCAATCCCTTGACTTTTTAGTCTAGGATTTCAGTTGGTTTAGCTATGTAGTTAAGTTTGTTGTCAACCTCGATATCATCAAGTGGTACATAAGCCGTGTCGTCCGCCAAACATTTGCGTAGGTGGGATACATGAAACCTGTTATGTATTCCCCTCAACTCTTCTGGAAGCTCTAATCGATAGGCCACCTTGCCAAGCCGACTAATAATCTTAAACGGTCCAATAAACCGTGGGTTAACTTTCCCCTTTTTTAGAATCAAATGATCCCCTTCCATGGAGACACCTTAAGCATTACTTTATCGCCTACTTGAAATTCGATAGGTCTTCGTCTTTTATCAGCATAAGACTTTTGTCGATCTTGGGCTGCTTTTAAATGGGCTCGTACTGTGTCAATCTTCTCATTTGTCGCTCTAATCATGTCTTTATGGGCGAGCTCACGTGGGCCCACCTCACCCCAACATACTGGGGTCCTACATTTTCTACCATATAACATTTTGTACGGGGCCATACCGATGCTTGAATGGTAACTGTTGTTGTATGAAAATATAACCAACGGTAGATAAACATCCCAACTCCTGCCAAAATCAATAATACATGCCCGAAGCATATCCTCTCATGTTTGAATTGTTCGCTCGCTTTGCTCGTCTGTTTGAGGGTGATACGCTGTACTAATTGGTAGCTTAGTACCCATTTGTTCTTGAAAGTCGTGCCAGAAATTTGATGTGAACCGGGTATATCTATCGGATACAATTGATACCGTCCATGGCGTGCTACGATCTCGTTCGTATACACCTCAGACATCTTTTCTGAAGTATAAGTCTCACGAATAGGAATAAAGTGAGCGCTTTTCGTTAGTCTATCCACGACACCCAAATGGCGTCGAATCCTCGTGCCATTCTCGGCAATTTGGTTAACAGGTCCATGGTTACATGTTCCCATTTCCAAACTGGTATGTCTAACAGTTGGAGTTTGCCATAAGGCTTTTGATGTTCCGCTTTTACTTGTAAACAGGTTAGACAATTTTCGACATACTTTGCTACGTCTCTTTTCATTCCGGGCCACCAATAATTCTGTTTGAGATCTCGGTACATTTTAGTTGCTCCCGGGTGAACCGAATAACGTGATTTATGAGCTTCATCGGGTAATAGGTCTGTAACACCACACGTGTTTAGAACCCATATTCTACCGAATCGAGATTTCAACCCGTTGTCACCTATATCTTTCACTAACCCTTTAACGCGCTCTTTTCTCCAATTCTCTTCTTTCACCGCCTCAATTTGTGCCTCTCGGATTCGCTCAAGTAAACCCGAGGTCACCACAAGTTGCATGGACCGTACCCGTAGAGGAGCATAGCCTCTCTTCCGTCTAAGGGCATCCGCCACTACGTTGGCTTTTCTTGGGTGGTAATGGATTTCACAATCATAATCTTTTACTGTCTCTAGCCACCTTCTTTGTCTCATATTCAACTCCTTTTGATCAAAGAAGTATTTCAAACTCTTATGGTCGATGAAGATAGTGCACTTCACCCCATACAAGTAGTGCCACCAAATTTTTAAAGCAACTACTATTGCCGCCAATTCGAGATCGTGTGTCGGGTATTTCTTTTCGTGAACTTTCAATTGTCTGGAAGGGTAGGCAATTACCCAGCCTCGCTGCATAAGTACACAGCCGAGACCTAGATGTGATGCATCAGAGCATACTACAACGTAGTCGGTACCATCCGGTAACGTTAGTATCGGAGCGCTTGTTAGTTTTTCTTTGAGCATTCGAAATGCCCTTTCTTGCTCGTCACTCCAGATAAACTTCTCATCCTTGCGAGTTAGTTTAGTTAATAGTGATGCAATTTTGGAGAAATCTTGAATGAATCTCCTATAATAACCCGCAAGTTCCCAAAAGCTTCTAATTTCCGAAGGTTTCCTGGAGGACTCCATTTCGAAACCGCTTCAATTTTGGATGGATCAACTAATATTCCATCGCCACATATAATGTGCCCAAGGAATGGCACTTCCCGAAGCCAAAAGGCGCACTTCGAGAATTTAGCATAAAGTCTTTCTCGCCAAAGCATTTTTAGTATTTCTCGTAAATGATGAGCATGATCCGCCTCGTTTTTCGAATAGATTAGAATGTCGTCGATAAACAGTATCACTGGCTTATCTAACATAGGCTTGCAAACCCGGTTCATGAGATCCATGAATGCAGCGGGTGCGTTTGTTAATCCGAAGGACATTAGAGGAATTCGTAGTACCCTATCGTGTACGGAAATCTGTTTTTGGTATATCTTCTTCTTTTACCCTCAACTGGTGGTAACACGATCTCAAGCCAATCTTTGAAAACCAACTTGCACCTTGTAGTTGGTCAAATAAGTCATCGATCCTTGGGAGTGGATATCGATTCTTTACCGTAAGCTTATTTAGTTCCCGATAATCGATACACATGCGCATACTCCCGTCTTTCTTCTTTACGAACAATACCGGCGCTCCCCAAGGAGAAACACTTGGTCGGATAAACCCCTTGTCTAGCAAATCTTGTAATTGTGTTGGTGCATATGTCTGTTGCCTTCGTCATTACACGAGAACGAGTCTGGAATAAACGAGAGTTTCTGAAGGCCGAACAAGACAAAGTAGATATCCAAGAGGGAGTCTATTGGTGCATAATGTCTATAGAATAGTCTTGTATCGAGTCTGTATAGAATAGGTGAAATAAGGTGTATTTAAGTGAGTTTGTAGGCAAGTTCGCTCGAGGATGGTTTTGGGAAGTCAAGTTCGCCGAACTTCATCCATGTCCAGCGAACTTCCACTCCTATATATAGGTGCCTTGGGACAAAGACGGCAAAGCTCTGTCGGATCCGGATCTTGAATGTATTGAAGTTTAGATCAATGAAAACAACTAGTAAACGAGTAATTCTTGTTATTTGGTTAACTTGTCATTAGTTTCCGCCTAATCGGACAATAGATAACAAATTTAGGTACCCGAGCTGTTTGTGGACGTTCCTACAAGTGGTATCAGAGCCTGGATACCTGAATTTGTTGAACTCAAGACAAGAATCTCTCTATTTCATCTCTATTCTTCTATTTTTCTTAACTTTTGATCAAAAACGAAGAATTCACGGTCAAATTTTGTCCAATTTTGAATATGTCATGTAAAACACACTAATAACAAACCCCTAAGAGTTTGGACATCAAATTCAAACGTTTTGACATCAAAAAGTTGCAAAAACCATGTTTTTGAAACAATTCATGGCCGAACTTAAAATCAAGTTCGACCGAACTTATAAAATCTTACTCATTTTCATCAAGTTCGACCAAACTTGATAGTTTTTTCAAGATTTTTCAAGAAGTTCGACCGAACTTGAGGGGCATTTCAGCATTTATTACGCAAGTTCGACCGAACTTGAGTAAATTGTTTGTTTTTCTCACACAAGTTCGCCCGAACTTGATAGTCATCCTGAAAAGTTCACCTAAGTTCGACCGACCTTACCTGTTTCTTGATAAGCTTTCACAAGTTCGCTCAAAATCAGAATCTTTTGTCCAAGTTCGATCGAACTTGGGTATAAACTGAAATTTTTGTCTGTCAACAACAAGTTCGACCGAACTTGTTTAAAACTGAAAAATTCTCACTCTTTCACTGCAAGTTCGACCGAACTTGTAGTAGTTCTAGTCATTTTCAAAGTTTTATCGTGTTTTCAGCGTACGTGTCTCGATTCTCAAAATGGAAGATTTCCATAATGTATTTGCAGCTGGAGTAGCTCAAGCCTCAACATCAAATTCAATACGGTCAATCAGATGAACCTCGATAATGAAATGGGTACTACTCAGAAACCGCCGAAGTTGATGAGTATGGACGAGTTGGAGGGATGGAAAGAAATGTTTGTTAATTGGATTCAAGCGAATCAATTCAACAGCTTGCGATTGAAGATGGTTATACATGGCCCAAAGATGAATGTGATCAAGATCTTCCACTAAACAAGTTTTCGGCGATTGACAAAGAGAAATATGTTGCTGAAAAGAAGATGATCAACTTGATACAACAATCTGTCAAAGAAGATATCTTGATATTATTACCAGAATATGATACTTCTCAAGAATTATGGAATTCTCTTTGCGAAAAATTCAAAGGAAGTGACGAAATGATCAAGAGCAAAAAGGCCCTGATTAAGAAAGAGTTTGAGATCTTCACGATGATCAAAGGAGAGACAATGAAGCAAATGATTGATATGTATTGTCATCTCATGGTCCAAATGCGAAGACATGATATCAAGAGAACTAACGAAGAGCAGATTGAGAAGCTTGCCGATGCTCTTCCAAAAGGAGAATGGACAACATATCTGGTGATTCTAAAGAATAGTCCATCTTGGAGACATTTTAAGTTGTCATTGTTCATTGACAAACTTGAAGGTCATGAAATGGAATTGATGAAGATTGCAAAATCCAAAAACACTAATGTTGTTCCAGGATATTGGAGTTTATTACAAAGGTGGTGTTCTAGATACTCCGATTCAAAGTCCAAAAATCCAAACGGCATTTAGTGCAAACATGAATACATCAGATCAATCGTCACAAAATCAGTATTCTCCAAACACTGGTTATTCACATGTTGGTTCAAATTCTTCTTCTCAAAGTCAATCTCATCAGACAAGCCAATCCACTGCTAATTCAAATGTTTTCCAATGCAACATAGCAGTAGATTTAAAGAATGTGTTTCCTGAAAAAGTTGCAAAACAACACATAGCACTTCTTGCTACAGTTCTTGAATCGTATGAAAGTCTTGTTGCTGGAAAGATCAGAAATCCTGAAATGACAGCTGAGGATTACGATCAGGTAGATGAGGAAGAGTTGGAACTAATGGACATCAAATGGTCCTTAGCATCGATTATCCGGAGAGTTTCAAAGTTTGTAGCACTCACTGGAAGGGATATTGGTAACTCAAGCAATAAACTTGGTTTCGACAAAACGAAAGTTACTTGTTTCAGATGTCGACAAAAAGGGCACTTCAAACGTGAATGCCATAACCAAGAAGCTAGTGGAAATCAAAACCTTTTGGAACCGGTAATGAATATTACAAGAAAGCGCTGCAATACAAATCATATCCGAACAGAACACAAATTGAAGTTGAAGATAAACATGCAAAGAAAGCTGAACAAGCTCTTGTTGCCAATCATGAAGACAATGGTTTCGATTGGAACAAATACATCGGAAAGAAGACTGGTGTCGCTATGATGGCAGAGGTTGTGAATGAATCGGATATATCATTTGTGGATGCTGTTATCAAAAATGCTATTCAAGAAGCATTAATGCAGAGAGCTGAGGAAGAAGTTGTCATGGAGAATGCAGTTCTGGAAAGATACATGCAACAAACAGAGGAAGAAGGAATAGCTTACCTTGAGACGCAAAAGCAAGAAGAGTTGAAAGCAGAAGCCGAAAAGGTAAGAGCTGAGGTAAGCATGTCTGAAAAGGAATTTGTGAAAGTTGTGGAGGTTGAAAAACCTTGCACAAAGTGCGCAAGTCCTTGTGAACCTTGTCTGGAAAAAGTCAAAGTCATAAGAGAATTAACTGAACATAACAAAAATTTTCATTATGATTACAGAACCATAAAAGAAGCTTATGACAAAATTTCAGGAAAATATAAAGATGTCGAAAGAGCTCACAGTGAACTCAATGCTAATGTCACCATGTTAAATGCCACAGTTATAGAAAAACAAAAGACAATTAACATGTATATTAATACAATTGCTGAGACAAAGCGTGAGTTTCACGAAATGAAAATTGAAACAGAAAGAGTCAGACAATTACTAAAAAGTTACACCACAAGCGCATATGTCATTGATCACATTCTTCCTACGATCAAGTCGGAGGAAAATGTTGATAATTCAAAGCGTAAAGTTTACAGAAATGTTCCTCCACCATTTCTTGCAAGTTACTGCTGCAAGAAAGATGATGACATTGAAAAGGCATTTAATCTTTTACTTCTTTTAGAAAAGAAAGATAAATTGCGTGAGAAAATTGACGTAGACTTTACAAAATCAAACGATGACAATGAATCGGTGGTAAAAGATATGGTAAAGAATGTTTTAGGAAATGATTCTGATGACGACAGCTTTAAAAGCGCCAACTCGAGTTCAAATAGTTCTGGTTCACAATCTGAAAGTGACAATACATCATCAGAAAATGATCTAAGTGATAATCCTAACGTTGTCATGTACAAGGTTAAGGAATCTGATAGATTATATTTCAATGATAGCTTTCCAATTCAGAATTTGAAAGAAGATCAAATCGATAAACTGTTTAAACTTGTGGAAGTTTCATCAGATGATCTCGAGAAAAATGAAAAGAAGTTTTATTCTAAATCAAAACGGAATTTTAACAATTACCGTAGAAACGGTGGTGATTTTCCTGAGAACAGGAGAGCAGGTTTAGGTTTGGAAGAAGCTGAAGATGAACCGAAGAAGAATCAGAAGTCAACGTTCCAGGAATACAAAGGTAAAAACATCAAGTTTGTGTACGGAACGAGCACGGTTCAGGAAGAAAGCTTGATAGGTAAAAAAATCAAACGATGAATTCAAGAAAGAAAAAGAACTTCGGGACAAGGCTAAAACCAAGTCCATAAGTGGAGTAAAAACCACTAGTGGAAATGGTCATGATACTCGGACTTGCTTCAAATGCAATGAGGTTGGTCACATTGCTCACAAGTGTCCGAAGTCCAAGCCTGTGTATCCCCGAAGAAAAGAAGTTTTAAAAGAGGTAAAAAAAAAGCAATTTGATGATGGTCAAATCAGGATTGTGAAAAGAACGTTGACATCAAAGAAATAAAACGTAATGTTGAATCCAATCTTGAAATAAAACCTAAAAATGAATCAAAAATTGAAAATTCAAATTTTCAAAAAGGGGAAACTTCAAAGTCAAACAATGATTCTAGGTTTTATATCAAGAAAGCTAGAGTTAATTCTCAAGCATGGATTGCTAAAAAGAAATCACCTGAAAAAGTGAAAGATGTTTGTGATAAAACCAAAATTGTCAAATCAATCAAGAAAGATAAAAGTAAAGTTGATTGTGAGTTTGGAATTTGTGATGTTGAATATGCTTATCAAAGAGCATACGAAAGTGATTACGAACATGTGTATGAGGAGTTATATTCAAAGCCCAAGACCAAGAAGGCTTGGGTTGAACTTTTTAACTAAATCCTTTCATGTGCAGGAGTTCCAAGATCTACTTGATCAAAAGTTGATTCTGGATTGCGGAGCTCCATATCAGTTTAACTTATCCAGAAATGTCATATCTTTGTCATTTTGAGGGGGGTAGTTAAAAAGAAAAGTTTTTGAAATTACAAGTGGTTGTTAAAAGGAAAAATTTTGAAAAGTCAAAATTTTGAAAATCCACAACCGTTGAACAGAAAAACTGATTTCAAAGTTCTTACAAGTTCAAGCTGCTTTTACAAGTGGTAAATGAGTTTAATGATTGTTTGTTAAACAATTGCAGATACAAAATTGAGAAAAAGGATCGGACGACGAGGTCATGGGATCCACATTGGTT